>OX183131.1:56530131-56765131 GCA_945261195.1 Cryptosula pallasiana | reverse complement strand
GGAATCATGCCAGCGATTTTGTGTCACAAAAACAGTACATTAGAAAATGTTTTTTAGATACTGAACAGTTTATTGGGTACTAGCGCTTCAAAAAAGAGCTACAAAAAAACTAATCAGTACACAACTCAGTTTATTAGGCAGTAGCGCTTCAAGGAGGTACAAAACACTGATTGCTGACAAACAACGGAGTTTAATGCAGATTGGGAGACCTAGCTTTTTTAGACCCTATAATCATCCTGATTGCACAGGTTTTAATATCAATACAAAATCAATCTTCCGCTTTTAAAATACGATGGACGTTTTTTTTGCTATACCAGAAGAAGAGTATCATAGTTTGATGGAATAGATCAGTGATGCTAAATCAACCAACCAAGATCAATTAAAGTCATCATTGTATGACAACCTGACAAAAGACAACATGGTGAGAGATATCGAGAAAATCCAGAATATTTTGGTTGAAACGAATAAAATAGTAATGGTAATTAAAAACGAGTTGCTTGAGCTCAAAAAGACAAATGAAAATTTTCAAAGCACAAAAACCTATCGGAGTGATGTTGGAAGATTAGGGGAGAGTACAAGCAACCAAAGAGCTGGAGCTCTGCTAAAACACCAAAGCTCTCACCATCATCGTTTGATAGAAACACATTGACGATGATAGCAATAGAGATTCGGAAAGAATGATGCAACGATTAGAAGAGTTTAAAAAGAAACTATCCAACATGACAGCTAGCAAAGACAATCAAGCGTTAGGTGTAAAAATATTGTATCGATTGAGAGACTCTGGGAAATACGATCTGGATACTGACGGGATAAAACTCAAGGGAAGATGGCTAAGCACTAAGCTATCAAAACTTTTGTTGCAAGATGTACTAACTGAAAAAGACTCAATAAGATCAAGAAAAGATAACTACAGTAGATTTAAAAGTCTGCTCACCACTCAAGGAATCACAACTGTCAGGAGATCCTAATAATAAACTTATTTTAGCTACCTAGTTGTTAACTCAAACATCTTAGCAACAACCTGTTAGCTCAAACATGACTTGGTTATAATATTTTCTTGGTTAATGTCATTGTTGAAAAGTCTATGTTTATTGCTAATGCTTGCTAATACATTACTGCTTAATCCTTTATCCAACACCTACAATAATTCTTAGTAATAGTAATGTAATGAGACTGAGTAATAATCTACACACACCTTGTACACTCTGTATGCTGTAGTACATGTATTCCTTTAGTTATCTGCAATTACTTCAATTGGATCTGATCCATATGTTTTATAGTCTTTACTGCTGCTGCGTTTTGTCTCAAACAAGAGTCCAAATTAGGCATCGTGTCTACAAAATACAAAAAATTGATTGTTACAATTGATTCATTCATTTTCATTGACTTTATCTACATAAAGTAGCGAATAATTATTCAGGAGAGATACTTCCATGGTCAGGGGAACGGCTCCATATCGTAATAGGAGGATAACTCCATAGTGCAACTAGTTGAGTTCTTCAACTAGTGTTAAATAATTATTTATTATTTCTTGCCTTAATACAGAAAATCTCCTAGTAGTTGTAGTAGATGTTGATCCTTCAGTCACTGTTGTTGAAGAGGATGCTCTCTGTCTGATGAAAGGGGTTCTTGGTGTGTCGGAAAAGTGTGCTGTCTTCAAAATTCATGTAGATTGAGTCTTCATTGGTTTGGTATCATCTAAGTAGGAGAGAACATTATGGTGTATAACATCTATGGTGTCAGAGGTTTGAATGAAAGTCAGAATAGGTGTGAGTGGAGTCTTTTGGAAGTTGGTAGATTATGGTGTACATCGGTTCATCCCAAAGTTCATCGGTGAACACCATCATAGCTGTTGGTAGATCTTGAAAGGGATTCTTGATGTGTTGGAGAAGTATGCTTTCTTCAAAATCCATGTAGTTTGAGTCTTCATTGGTTTGGTATCGTTTTTTTAAAGGTATTCTTGGAGTGTCGGAGAACTGTGCTGTCTTCAAAATCCATGTTGTTTGAGTCTTCATTGGTTTGGTATCATCTAAGTAGGAAAGTCATGTTGTGTAACATCTATCATTGGTAGATCTTGAATTGATGCCGGTTGTTTTTAAAAGGATTCTTGGTGTGTTGGAGAAGGGTGCTGTCTTCAAAATCGTGTAGTTTGAGTCTTCATTGGTTTAGTATCAACAAGTGTGCTGTCTTCAAAATCTATGTAGTTTGAATCTTTATTGGTTTGGTATCATCCTAGTAGGAAAGTCATGTTGTGTAACATCTATCATTGGTAGATCTTGAATTGATACCGGTTTTTTTTTGGTAGGAGAGAACGTTATGTTGTGTAACATCTAAATTATCAGAGATTTGAATGAAAGTCAGAATAGGTGTGAGTGGAGTCTTTTGGAAGTTGGTAGGTTATGGTGAACACCACCATGGCTGTTGGTAGATCTTGAATTAATTTCGGTTTTTCTTGTTTTTTTTAAAGATATTCTTGGTGTGTCGGAGAAGTGTGCTGTCTTCAAAATCCATGTAGTTTGAGTCTTCATTGGTTTGGTATCATCTAAGTAGGTGGTAGATCTTGAAAGGAATTCTTGCTGTGTTGGAGAAGTGTGCTGTCTTCAAAATCCGAGATGTTAGAGTTCAGTTTGTTTGGGTTTTGCATTCTTTGATTGTAGATGGGAGATGAAGCTAGAGGAATAAATTCCCGGATCTTTGACTTTTCAATCTCCAATTGACTTTTGCCATCTTAACTATCCAATAGAAAAAGACAAAAAATAAAAAATATTTTAAAAAATGCGAGCTATTTATTATTATTTAATCATAATACAAAGAGGATAACATTTTTATCAATATCTAAAAACAGGGTTTGTAACACAAACGGATTTGGTTGTAGGAGGCTATTTTCTCCATAGTGCAAGTAGGTGAGTTTTCAACTAGTGGTAAATAAATATTTACTATTATTTTATTATTTACATCACAAGACTTGAACAAAATTCAATAAAGTAACAATGAAAACCAAATGAAATCACAATAATATTAACAATAATAATAATAATAAGAATAATAATAATCATCATCAGTAAAAATTATTTTTCATATTAAATAAAATGAATAATAACTGTTTTATGCTGATAATGAAGTAAAACAATACAATAATGAAAGTTCTAATCTTTTTTTGGCTGTAAAGTTTAAAATCAACCTGTCGTTCAAGATATCATGTAAGGCTAACCTATTTTTTCTCTCGGACCAACGACAATTCTGTCAATCAATGCCAAAAGACTGCGATCTTGAGTAGAAACAGGATAGGTTCTATGAGCATGAAATTATTTAGGAGAGATACTTCTATGGTCAGACCATATCGTAATAGGAGGGTAACTCCATAGTGCAACTAGTTGAGTTCTTCAACTAGTGTTAAATAATTATTTATTTTTTCTCACCTTAATACAGAAAATCTCCTAGTAGTTGTAGAAGATGTTGATCCTTCAGTCACTGTTGTTGAAGTGGATGCTTTCTGTGTAAAAGCGGTGCTTCTTATATAGCTAGGTTGTACTAGGTTGTACTAGGTACTAGGTACCGATTGGCATGAGTTGACTCCAATGAAAAACCTTTATAATATATAAACAGGTCTTTACGCGGAAAACTCACGCGAAAACTAAAAAAAACAAAAAACATTCTTTGCGGGAGTTTTCCGTCTTATATGTTATAAAGGCTTTACGCAAAAAACTCACGCGAAAACCAAAACTAAAAAAAAAATTCTTCACAGGAGTTTTCCTTCTTATGTGTTATAACAGAGATAGGAGAAGGTGATGGGGAAAGGGTTTGCTGGGATCCTGCTTCTTCATTCATCGGTTGACTTCCTTCGTCTTGAGTATTCATTCTGAAAATAAACAAAGATTTTGTTTAATTTTTTGTAATTAATTTTAAAGATCATAAAGACCATAAACCTTCAGCTAGTTGTGTTAGCTAACGGAAAATGAATATTTTTATTCTTACCTTTATGAAGAGGGTGAGGTCCTAGTAGTTGCAATGGAAGGTTTAGTAGATGTTGTTTCTCCGCTAGCCGTTGTAGAACTGGATGCTTTTTGTGTGAAAACAGTGGCTCTTAAATAGCTAAAGTTGCACTGATTAAACCCTATGAATACCATCACGTGTCAACCTCTATGAATCAGCATTTTTTCACCCGAATATAAACCAATGCTTTTGCGGGAATAAATAATTTATTTTCACGCGAATAAAAACCAATGCTTTCACGGGAATAAAAAAAATATATTTTCACGCGAACAAAAAACAATGCTTTCGCGGGAATAAAACAATTATTTCCACGCGAATAGAAACCAATGTTTTCGCGGGAATAAAAAATTATTTTCACGCGAATAAAAACCAACTTTTTCGCGGGAATAAATAATTTATTTTCACGCGAATAGAAATCAATGTTTTTGCGGGAATAAAAAAATTATTTTCACTCGAATAAAAACCAACTCTTTCGCGGTAATAAATAATTTATTTTCACGCGAATAAAAACCAATGTTTTCGCGGGAATAATTAATTTATTTTCACGGGAATGGAAACCGTTGCTTTCACGGGAATAAAAATGTTATTTTCACGCGAATACAAACCCATGCTTTCGCGGGAATAAATAATTTATTTTCACGCGAATAAAAACCGAGACTGTAAATCTAAAAATAACATAGGTTACACACATTACACATTTCATATACGTTCTCGGTTCCAGAGTAGATGTTAGATTAGCTTGTATATATGTGTGTGTGTGTGTGTAAACTTATAGATGTTACAGATAAAGTTTTGTAAAACTGGTATAAAACCACTTACTCATTTGCTGTTGTTAGGTGGTTTCTAGCCATATTTTGTTTGTTAAATACGGATTTCGTAACGATATTGTTGAGAAGAAGGTTGATGGAATTCCGGGAACAAATTTCTCTAATATACAAAACTCTAATCATTATTCACAGCACTAATCCATACTATTTGCATGTTATTACCTATGTTAATTGTTTGGTTTAGGTGCGGAAATTCAATTAGAGATTAAATAGAGTTGGAAGTCAATTAGAAATTAAATAGGCATAACTTTGTCATTAATAACTCCACGCTACCTTTTTTATTCACAAATCCTCTAGCTCTATATTAAAACAGCTAGATTTTACCTAAATAATCGAGCGTGTTGCATGTTACACTATACTGTTATAAAGTTTGCCTGGTTCCAGACTAGTTGCTAAATTTTAGGTTAGCTGCCAACCTATAGCTTTATATTAAATCAGTTGATATTTTATTCAATGAATCGTACATAGGCTACACACTATACACATGTTACATATGTTTTCGGTTCCAGAGTAGATGCTAGAATAGGTTGTTATGAAAAATGAATAAATGAATAGAAATGTATAAAGTAACTATTATAATCTCAATTCATAGTGACAGCAAACAGCAACTTGTAAGTCAACAAATACTTACAAGCTTGTAAGTCAGTCTGCCAAACAACTGTAAGCATATGTTACACTTGTATTACAATGCTCTGCTATAAAATTTTCTTGGTTCCTGGGTAGATGCTAAACTTCCAGGTTAATTGCTAACCTGTAGCTTTATATACTAAAACAGCTGACATTTTATCCAATGAATCACAATGTTACACACGTATTACTCCCCTCTGTATTACACTCATGCACTCTAAAGTTTTCCTGGTTCCAGAGTGGATGCTAAATTACCTGGTTTTAAAAAAATGAATAAATGAATAGAAATATATAATGTAATTATTGCAGTCTCAGTTCATAGTGACAGCAAACAGCAACTTGTAAGCCTACAAGTACTTACAAGCTTGTAAGTCAGACTGATAAACAACTGTAAGTTACACTGACAAGCAAGCACATAAGATTGCACTTTGTTAACACTTTTTAGATGTGTCTAAAAAAGTATATCACCTCTAGAATTACTATTTGTTTTAAAAATTGAGACAATCATACGTTATACAACAAATTAGAAAAGTAATTAACAAAATGACATCGGAGGTTATCTAGAATGTAAACAAAAACTAATGTAGGATTAGGTTTCAATAGAAGTGGTTTTCTGAGTGTGACAAAATGATTCATTCATGAGAACTTTTTAACCACACAGCTGCAAAAAATAGGAAATGAACACTCAGTGATAACAGAAACAGGCGAACGCATTGACTCTTACTCTCCCTTTAATTTTAGTCTCTGAACTTTCAGTAAATAAACATGTCTGCTTAATTAACAAAACATGCATTCTATTCCTACTGCACGTTCATAACAAACTTGTGTTTTTATTTTGTAAATCATAAAACATAACCAAAAAGCGTTTATTCTACAAAAATCATAAACTTTTGTGTTATTTACTTAGCTGATGTAGACATCCGTTTTAATTGAATCTATATTCATCAATAAATATGTGTTAAAACGAGCTTAAAACCCCTCATTTGTTGACATATATTGACGCTCACACATTCAACTAGAATCTATTTTGTAATCCGGGTAGCATGGACATCTGTTACTTTTGGTACACCTAACATTGAATGAATAAATGAAAGAATGCGAGGGAGCCGTATGATTAATAACTTTTCTAAAGCCACATTGTTAGCATAAAAGGGTAATCGAAAAGGGCGCGCATAAATGTTTTTGATTTGAAAAAACGAGATGCAAACATTATGGCGACTATGATAATTAACCCCTGAAATTGTCTCGTGTAAAATTTGTCCCCAACTAACAACATGATGATGGCTTTAAGGAGACTACAAACTGTCGTAAAACGCTATATAGCGGACATTCTAAAGTTTTCCAACTAAATTTTCTCATTGGTAAAACAGCGTAAGTTTGTTTAGCAGACACCTCAGAGTTTCCCAATTGGTTTTCCTTGTTGAATCCCTTAGTTACCCGTAAACGCTTGATAGTTGCTTTCATTGATACTCGTTATGAAGTATTGTAGTAAATAATAATATTGCTGTAAATAAATAATGTAGTAGACACTAAATTGACGCAACTTTCATTCATATAAAGTTTACTCCTAATACAATAAACAATTTAAAAACATAATACAGTTTTTCGCAAGCAACTATAGTAATATCATAAATAATTAAAAAACATTAGCGGAGGAGTTTCCGTTATGAAACTCTTCTAACACCAAAACTCGTAATAAACAGGATGACCTCCAGGATAAACTCCGGGATAACCTCCAGCACATACCAACACCATACAATTTATTAATCAACATTCAACACCATAGTAATTACACCCATTCAAACAACTGGTGCACACAAAAAGGCACCTCATCGGCTTCACCGGGAACTGCGTCATCATTTACATATAGAGAACCAAGAGAACCTTATAATCCATACAATTATAAACTAGTCAATCTGCTCCTACATCACTAAAGTCATACACTAAATACTGATGTACAGTGAACATCTCGGGTCGCACCCCTGATCAAAACCCCTGGTAACTGGTGCTGACAACAAGGCACTTGGGACCAGGAAAACTTTATCTCCAGGAGGGAGATATGCTCATATATTACTACTCTCATCTTTGGGGCTAGATAGTAAGCAATCCATCGCCTCAAAGGACTGCCCTCAGAACTGTCATGAAAGTTTCAATGTGGTGTATTCCTACCGCTAAACAGTGTTTGGAAATGGCAAATGTCAAGTGGGAGAACAGAGTTAACTAACTAAAGAAAGCAAGGTGGACAACTAACTCACTTGTCCTGAAAGACGAATGTGCGTTTCAGAAGATAAGTGAATGGCTATGGGTCTCGACTTTTTAAAATCAACCACTTTCTTACAAAGAGTGCATATCATTTGATCTCCTTCAACATGAAATGTTCCCTCAGGATATGATTCCGCTCTAGTCTTTGCCGTTACCCTCTTAATTCTCTTTGGTCGCACTGGTGAGATCTCACTTGATGCCTTTGACATAAATTAAGTTAACATAGTCAAGTCAAGTGCTCAAAATCAACTGCAGTTATTTTGCAAGCCATGAACAAATCATAACCAGATCATTTTCAGGCTCATAACATCATCTCAACACACAAAATTGAATGAACAATACGCCATTGTGATTGAAAAGGCATGTAACCCACTCAGGCAACAAATCCATGATCTCATATAATGTTGTGTATCAAAAACGAGTGTTGTGCAAATCTGTAGTGAATTGTTTTACAAAGTTCTTGATTTGCTCCCCTCTGAACTTCCTCTAATTTGTAACTTTGATTGTAATATGAAAGCACAGCATTTCGTTGAACTTTACCAAACTTTACAAACCGTTTGTAGGACGTTTTGCTGTTTATTGTGTTTCCAAACATTTACTCCGAACCGATTTCCCTCTACACCGCACACTCTCTCCTTGCAACACATTCTCCCCTTACAACACACTCTGCCCTTACAACACACTCTCCCTCTACAACACACTCTCCCCTTACAACACACTCTCCCCTTACAACACACTCTCCCTCTACAACACACTCTCCCTCTACAACACACTCTCCCTTACAACACACTCTCCCCTTACAACACACTCTCCCCTTACAACACACTCTCACCTTACAACACACTCTCCCCTTACAACACACTCTCCCCTTACATCACACTCTCCCTCTACAACACACTCTCCCTTACAACACACTCTCCCTCTACAACATACTCTCCCCTTACAACACACTCTCCCTCTACAACACACTCTCCCTCTACAACACACTCTCCCTCTACAACACACTCTCCCCTTACAACACACTCTCCCCTTACAACACACTCTCCCCTTACATCACACTCTCCCCTTACATCACACTCTCCCTTACAACACACTCTCCCTCTACAACACACTCTCCCTCTACAACACACTCTCCCCTTACAACACACTCTCCCCTTACAACACACTCTCCCCTTACATCACACTCTCCCTCTACAACACACTCTCCCTTACAACACACTCTCCCTCTACAACACACTCTCTCTCTACAACATACTCTCCCTCTACAACACACTCTCCCTCTACAACACACTCTCTCTCTACAACACACTCTCCCTCTACAACACACTCTCCCCTTACAACACACTCTGCTGCTACAACACACTCCATCTGCACTACACATGTTCCAGCTTGGACCTTCCCAACTTACACCTTTTGTACACAATAGTTTTTCTACTTTACACTTCCTCTGCATTACAGTTCATCTACAGTATACTGTACAATGTACACTTTTTTATGTGACACCTTTTTTCTCTGAAGTAAACCATTTCCCTTGAGAGAGCAGGCAATGATGCTATGATTATTGTACTATCGTTTTGTGTACTGGCGATTAAGGTTTGCTTTACCAGCTACTTTTGCTGTCATTTAACATTAGGTTCAGATAACAAAAAATAGTAATTGTTATAGATATGCATTCACTCAGCTCCTACTAATCAAAACACATCTTTCATGCTCAAAGCATAAAAATCAGTCCAGTTTTTTTTATGTATATATCAAATAAATCAGGCTTTCTTCTAGCTTTACTAAAAGAGCCCGAGCTTACACAAGGTTACATCTAGTGTTAAACACCTGCACATAACAAACAAATATATAAATTGTCACATACGCTGCTTCCCATACTTTGCTTTTTACTGCTGCTATATTTTGTGATCCTCTCTCGTAGGGGGGTGCGATTATTAAGTATTTTACTAAAAATAGTCCATTGAAAAAGTGAAATCTCATTAATGCTAAATGTTTGCCATTTTCGATCCCAGAGACTAAGCTGTTGCTCAAAGGGTCCTACAATTTTTGGGTCGTTTTTTTCACTTATGCAAACAGTTTGTGCTTTTCATAAACAAAAGCCCCGCTAAAAGAGACATTTGCTCACTCAGACAAAAGTTTCCAATAAATATTTAGAGGTTTCTCATTTCTACTTGATGTTGAAATTCTTGTATAACGAACTGAAGTTTTCCAAATTCCCTTTGAATTTACATAGGAGTTGCATCTTCATCATCAAAATACATGGTATAAGCGAGTGCTGGATGCACTACCAAGGATAAGACAGCCCCCCCCCCCCCCCCCTCTCCCCCATATTCACTTTTATTATCAACTTGATTTTAAAGGGTTTAAAACACAAGCTAGATATTTCAAATTTTCGAGTCATTTTTTTGGCTCATGTCAAACCGAATCACTCTCACTAATCAACTTTTTTTCTGCAAGCAAACCTTTTGATAGAGGACTAGCTACGATGATTGTGAGTTTCTGTACCATGTTTTTTATTGAGACTAACAAGTTCTGGTTACTTTCTAATTATGCTCTTTGCAATTAGAAATTTTCTGCTTTATCACTTTGCAGCTGTTTAATTGCACAATAGTTAATCTGGAGTTCGAAGAAGTTTTGAGATGTTACATTGTGGATGAAACAAAGTCTGCGGGTTTAAGTAGCCTTCTCACCAGCTGCCAATGAAACGTAGAAAGTTTTTTACGTCTATTTTAAATTGTGAAACTGATACATCACTGTCTGTCACTACACTCACAGGTGGTTACAATGGATAAATGTTTTTTACACATGCCTGGTTTTATCACCATTTGGTTGCATTAGTGTTTCCAATAGCAATAAGCATCTGGCATTTGGCAAACCACCAAGTCTTTGTTTTTAGAGAGCGATAAAGTGTTTTTCAACAAGTCGCGCAACAAATGTATCGACAATGGTGCTACCAACTGCAAGTTTTGATAAGATGCTAAAACTAAATACAAATGAATTTCGCCCGAATTGAATGAAGATTTTAAAATAGCAACTACGAGTAGTGACTTAACAATAAACACTAATTTAATGCCTAAGATCAACGCTGATAACTCTTTCAAACTCTGCAAAGCCATAATTCCTGAAATTGACAACATCCTGGTTTGTAATTGGTTTCAAAGACATTTCATTTTTTCTTTACATGTATGCGACTCTACTGTCGGACTCAGGTCGTCAATTTAGGTAGGGAACAGGATACGAAAGGATTGAGATGAAAGACGAGTTGGCAAAAAACTGGCATATCGGGCGTGAAAAGGCACCAATGGGAACTTTCTCTCATTGGTGGCAGTATCCCTAGCGTTTCATAATACGGAACGGTAGTAAATGTACACTGGGTTGCAGCATTTACATTTGAGTCTATGATCCTTTTTCAAATGCCCTTCATTATGTGATCCAACTCTGCTAACAAAATATGCTTGGGTAATGTTGTTAAGTCCTAGTATTGTTTTACAATTATACTCAAGAAAACACGAATACGGATAGGTTTTTGCTCCCTTTCAAGAGCGATGATATTCACAATGGAATGCCACTAGAAGTGTAAGACACGATCAACTCCACCAAATACCAACCCGGCTACAGCAAACAGAACACAAAAATTCCAGGAGCAGCGAAATAGGACGAGATCCCCCACATCGGTGTTTAAGTTACTCTGAATTGTCTGCAATGTCAGTTTTGCTCTATCCCTAAGCGTCAAGTCTCCTTAGGCTGCCTCTATGAGCTGTTGTACCGCTATTGAGTTTTCTCCCAGGTTGTTTGTTACCATGTGATTTTGTATCTTGCATGGGTATGGTTTGTGCTTCCGTTTTGATGAGACCAAAGCTGCCCCAGACACTTTTATCACCATCTGCAATGGCTGGCAACACCCATCTTGCTCTCCTTTCCTTGACAGCACCTGCCTCGGATGAATAAGGGCCATTCTAGCTGCCATCTATTGACTTTTGCCATTTCATGAAACCTCTGTATAAAGTACTAGACATCTCTTGTTCCATTGAATCATAGAACCTGATATCGATACTTGCTATTGTCTACTGCGAGTCTGTTCAGAATGTCTGTTGATGTCCCAATGTGTTGCATAAATGCTCCATCACACTCCATGCTGACTTTCCTGTCTGTATTAGTGGCCATTCTGCGAGAATTGTCTCTTGTATCCCACTGCTGCCAACAATATACAGGACTTCAGTCTTTAGTCGCAGCTATCTACCTGTACATTTCCCAATAGCTGCAGTTCCACTAGACCGTGCAATGCATGGGTTGTATGTGTTGTTCGTTTTTTCCGTTATTCATTATATTTTGACTTTGCTGCTGCAGTTGAAACTTCTGGGGTGGAACTGACTAAAACCCACTTGTAGTGGTCGCAGGTGTTGGGGACCAAAGGGAGCAAAAACATTTTTTTGACATGGGTTCTGCCTTTAATGGTATTTGGTGAGACCAAGTTGCTGTGATTATTTTTTTTAGCCTACAACATTCTGCCAACCAGCGAGGAGCAAAGATTTTCTGAGAAATAGCTTAACTCTGACTTATTATCGAGAAGAAAAGAAGGATTCGCAAGAAATAACTTGTCTTCCACATAAGTGATTCCAGAATACTGTGGAAAGAAAGATACAGAACACATTAACGATAACGATATTAATTAAGTGTGCTATACCATTGTTTGCCATGGAATATACATAATAATGCACATTGCATTGGCAATGAATGTTTGTGTAGTTGTTGACTTCCCCCACATTATTGCAATATCCATTCTTTGCTGCTGTTTTCTCTAGCCAAAGGAGTTAGAAAGAGTTGGACGATTGTAAAACACAGCTATTTGCACCACAAAAATGAAGCATGAGAGCTAGTTGGCTAGTGTTGCTGGAGTAGTAAATAAACCAATTTGGAAGTGTTGGACTGCAATGAAATTCCTGTCAAGCGTCTTATACAGCATGAATGTTAATATTCTTTACTAAAAGCCAAGCTTATAGGAAGGGATATATGACAAAGAAAGAATAAACTAACAGATGGATTGTTACTAAAAACTTTGCTGCAGTGGATCAAACCGGTAACCACAGACAGTTCGCTCTGCGGAAACAAAGCGGGACCAATTGTAACAAAAAGATTGCCTTTCAAATTTGGAACTCTCAGTCTCGACACCCAGTGGGCCAGTATCAATGACATCTAGAAAAGCTTCCAGCAAAAGAAGTAGCAACTACGATAAACTGCTACAGTCCATTGTCAAAAAATTTATACAGAACTAATGAGCACGAGGCTTATTACTACACTACGGGTACAGCAACTAGTTCTAAGAAATGTTTTATTTGTAAGTTTTTGACTGTGGGAAATGAATATATGATATTATTTTTGATATCGAATATTTATATTTAAACTCCGTCACCACACTCTTTAACTCAATATTTCGACTCTGTACCATCTCTTGGGACTCAGCGTTTTTACAAACTTTTAGCCTAATTCACCTTCTCACTTTACTTCATACCAGCCACCTGCCATTCAACCAACTACACCCTGACACACTATTCCACACCTACCACCTGACGCTCAATTTAATTTACTCTCTCTACACCATGGTTTAAGATGAGGTTCCCCTATCTCATATCCTATTTATAATTACCGTTGTATGCTTTCTAGCAATGGGAGGATTCTTACCTCAAAAGCTTTGGTACTTTCACCCAACTTTAAGCTTTCATCATCTTCAGCATCATAGTTGCTCTCTAAACCATGATTGTTGTCGTCATTATTATCATTATCATCATAATAATCGTCATGTTCATTGTGACAATCTTCATTATCATCGTCTTCTTCATTGTGATCATCTTCGTTATCATCCATAGAGTTGAAATCAACTTCGCCCCAAAACTCACTAGTGCCTGGCTGGGTGTAGCTAGACGGAGACTCTTTACCTTCAATCTTTTTTTAAGAAAACCCAACTTAAGCTATTTTTTTCTCTTAAAATAGTAAATGGTGTCACTCATTTCATAAAACAGACCACCCTGATGACAACATTCATTTAAAGTTGAAAAATATACTGTATCATACACCAAAAATAAGTTTTTTGTATCCAGTTTTTTTTCCGCTGCCATTGTTTACTTCAAGAAAATTAGACAGAATAAAAAAATTTGGATTCACTACAAAAAAGAAGTTTAAAGTGTACGCACCCATCCGCCATTTTTGTTTATCCAGTTACTGACAGTCTGACCAGACTGGTCTGTAGCTGTATGACTGAAATGCTCTGCCATGTGGTTTACTAGAATCAAATGTGCATCATCACACGCTATCATAGCTGCTGTAAGCTCCAGAACCTGGAAAAAGAAGTTTTGATGATTGAGCTAAAAACGTTTCAGATCTAAGAAGAAATTGAAATGATTTTAGATTAGACCTGAATTTTTCAAGTTGCTTCCGCTTTATACTTGACGCAATTGCTAATCAGAGAACACAAGTGCTTATCACCTACCGCAGCTATCTTAGGCCATGTTATCTGTTGGTCAATGAATGTTTTCTCAAATATTCTGTCCAAAGCAGATCGCACGTTTTCCCTCGGCAGTTTCGCACAGTGATTGGCAGCCTTTAGTATAAATCTGATATCATCTGTATGTAATTCACCCAGCACTATAAAGCAATTTATAAGCTACTAATTGAATTATCTAGTTGTGAGCAGCCTCTAAATAGTTACAAAATTAGCTAACACTGAGCTAAAAACCATTGGCCATGCAAATAGCTAACTGCAAAGAAAAGAACTAAACCAGTTTTGCAGGTCTACTGTTGTGTGTTACATCATTGGTGGTATAATTCAACATTTTTGTGAAAGCATTAGTACAGTTTATGTTCTCAGTGATTATGTTTCAAAAAATATGTTTCAAAGTGATAATGACAGGGAAAGACTTTTGATTGTCATCAACAATATTGCTTACAATCCAAAAACATGCATAGTCTGGACTGTTTTAAGTCTTGGATTGTCAGCATAAGCCGCTTGCCTTAATTTCACCCCACCTCCCCTATGCAGCTCTGTTTCTCACTCTCTACCCTACCCCTCTGTACCCTCCCTATATTTCCACTTTTTGGTTCGTTGTTCTTCCTTTTGTTCAGCTCAAAAGGTGACAGTGAGACATTGTGCTGGCCCATTGCAGTCCATATTGATCAGGCAACAAAGTTTTAGGCTTGCTGTTGTGAAAATAAAGTTGCAACCTCTGCATAGTGCAAAAAGTGAGCAAATAATTTTTAGGAATTGCATAACTATATGGCATTTGAACCATCTAGCATTAGCAAAAGGTCACTTTTTGTAGCTAGTCTACACTTACATCATTGAAACAAAACATCAGAACTTCATGAATTTCTCGGTTCAGGTAAAATGTGAAATTTCAACTCTACGCATCGTTTATCAAAATATTCTAATATTTTGTTTTTATCTTTTAGTTCACTATTTTGAGCAGGATATCAACTTTGACACTTGAATTATCAATTGTGACTGCAAGGGTAACTGACTTCCTGTGATGTCTCTCTCCACGCACAACACTGAGAAGCAGTTAATTTTACAGGTATCTCCAGTTTGAGAGAGACAGGAAAGTTCAAGTTTTCTTATGCGACATAAAGCTCCATTGCACTCCCTCTATAGTAACTTTCATTGAACTCCTCATATTGGCCTAGACACGTATACACCAAGACAGTGAACAATTGATACACCGATAGATGGATAGATAACCACACAGACATGATGCGGTTTTTCACCTTTTAATATATAATGTTTAAAGTATCAGTGGCCAGGCTAACTCTATTCTAAGCTACAGGCTTTAATGATTTTCCAGATATGGCTGTGTTATAGCTTTGGATTCTTGCATCAAGGAAAATGATTGAAAACTTTTGGGAACCAACTGTAGTGTATAGTGATTAGATAGGACTCTGTGTGGATGAGCGCAGAGGCTAGCAACTGATGAGTCATCGAGGCACCTTTTTTAGGGTTGCTTAGATGGCCGAGAGGTCTAGCGCTCTGCCTCATGCCGCCAGGCGATTAGGTACTGAAGGATGGTCAGAGGTTCGATTCCCGGTGGGAGAACTTACATGCAGGCATTGCCCATTGCACCTGATATGACACCAACAACAAACCGTTTTATCATTTTGGTGCACTTTCTTGATAGCAATTGATCTAAATTATAGTTTAGTCCAATTTATAAACACCAGAACTAGTTAACTAGTGATAATACAGGTAGTGTATAGACAATGAAAACATATATTTGGATTATTTAACAAAATGAACTGCTAATAGAGATATAAACCATTCATAAGTTGATTACTTTTAGTAAAACTGTGATTGTATGTTTTGTGTTCCGGTTAATTACTTTAACTCTTGTAATGAAAAAACTCCACGGGAAGCAATTAAAATCATATTAATAGTATCATTCATATTTCCTTTTCATCAGCTGTTGACTCACCTATATTAGTCAGGGCTGTACAGTGCACAACTCCTAAATTAGAGGGTAAACATATTCTCTTCTGTAGGAACTTGTCAAACAAGTATTTGTTCCTGCTGTAGCAGCTCTTTGAGTAGACAGCGGCTGTTCGTAACCTGTAGATGACCTCAACAGCGTACAACTTGTACATAAAAAGGTGATTTTACCAATCAAATGCTTTGGGCAGATCAATTTATATCTTTAGATTAGCAGGTTGATAGGTAAAAAACTGACAGCTCTGATTTGAACTGGTTTATCTGGAGAAAAGTGGTCTATGGTGCGTATGCCAGTGCTTCCAATCAAATGGTAACATTTGCGTGTTTCAATTACCAGAGGAAATTACAGTAATTTTGCCTTAAACCTTCAACCTTCAACAATAGCCTTTACTGTTGTCTTTGAACTCAGTTTCATACTAGGCCTATATAGTCCAGAAATGAAAATGAACAGATAATTGTGTCTGAAATCAATTTTCTTCTAGATATTGATTCGTGTTTACAACTGAAAACAAGAGAGCATTAGAGAAAAAATACACAAAAACTGTTCTCAGTGAAAATTGAGCAATGGAGATCTGAGTTGCAAAACTTAACACTCAACCCACCACCACATCAAATTAAGAGACAAGTAAAGTATATAGTTGTCTACTGAATGTATCGTTATGCAACTTACTAAGTTATGAAAGAGATATTCACAAAAAATAATTATTGAAAGATAATTACCCGCAAAATATCCTGGGCTGAAAACCAATTCTTGGTCATTGAGTTTACGCTTGAGCAACCGAACAGTGTGACTAAATTTATACTCACCCGAGAGCATGTTGACAACTGCTGACCTAGAGGATTTTATTCTTTAAAAAGTTGCATTTTAATGTTCGAAAGTAAACTTTTGTTTTGATTTTAAGGAACCCCAGATAAATACTTTCCAACAACCATTAATACATACTTCTGCTAAATAAAATAATTCCAGATTATCCAGTAATGACAGATAAAAATAAGCTGTTTCATGGTTCAAAGCACTTTTATTAAAAATGCCTTGTTTTTGTCTCAGTTTTAAACCGTAACTCCATGGTTGACCGTACCTTTATTCAACCCCCAATCCCCAAACATGAGGTCCCACATTTGACCATCGAGCTACCAAATGCTGCTTGCAGCATGTTGAAAATAATTTTCACCAAAAAAAAATTGTAACACCTATATATACATATAAGACAACAGAACTATATAAAGTATACAATATACAAGATAACAGTCCTGTATATAGTATACAATGTTGTGGGGGATTTTTGTGATTGCTAGTGACCCCAAAACCTCACCCCCTCAGTTCCCCTGACCTTGTACCACTTGCTGAGCCTAAATAGAGTTGTCAGAACCCCCTCCATTGATTAAAGCGCCGCGAAATTGATGTAGCATAGAAACCAATTAACCAGGCCCTGTATCTACCCTGTATCCACCCTGTATACTAGGTATATAAGTATACAACAGCTATACCAGCTCTACCCTGGATTTTCCTGGGAAAAAAATGACTGCCAAAAATGGGCCATACAGGGAAAAATGGCCCCCAAGAGCAGCCTGAGCTACTGACAGATGTAGGAGCCTTCCAAAAAAGAGTACAGAGATAGAGCACTGGAGTGGAACAAAGACTAATCAAGGAGGAGAGAAGAACTTGCTAAATTGTGTGCCATGTGCACACGAATGTGATTGACTGATACTGCTTACATAAATGTGTTGGTTAGCTTGATTGGTTAATGTAGTTAGTTATGTTTTATTATTTTCCTCCTAAAATCATTATGAAATGATGCACCGGAGAGAATTCCACTAGAAAAAATTGTTCTAATAAAATGCAAAAAGAAAAATTTACAAGGTTATTCATTCAGTAATTAAAATAAAACTCTAAAATTTACCATACTTATAGAAAAATGAGCTCATCAATTTCGCTGTTCGACAAACAGGCATATTTGTTGACAACGAGACTCGTGTTCGCCTGCCGGTCTTATAAGTTATTAGCTCACTGAGCGGATGACCAGGGTTATTATCGATCTTGCTCATTAGCCTTCTGCTAATGTCATCTATGAATGATACCACAGGCTGTAGATTATGATTACTGATTGCCTCATTATAGCTGATATCAGGGTTCACGATCTTTAATGTATTGTATTATTGTGTAGGATTTGCTAACCCTAATAAGGGAGCGTGCCTTCCTGGTCACTTCCTATGAAAGGAATTGCTGTAGATCAGGAAGGTAGAAGTTCTGTGGATTGTGTTAGAGCTCTATTATATTGCTAAAGAGAATATATTATTATTAGAAACTTTGTATTATTTGTCTGGGACGTGGTCCTTTTGCTCATTATCTATAGTCATAGTACATAGATGCCGTTGTGTCGGTTGTGCATGAGGTAAAACACTAGAATATATCAGATAACATACCTATATAAACTGTACAATATATAAGATAACATACATATGTTACATACGCAACATGTATATAAACTATAAATTATAAAAGATAACACCCATTTTTAATATATACAATATATAAGATAACAACATACCTAAATGAAGTGTACAACAAAAAAGACAACATACCTCTGTAATGTACACAATATAAAATAGAAAATAACTATGCAACGTATAAAATATACAAGATAACATACCTATATGTATTGTGTACAATATAGAATGTAGCATACCTATATAACGTACAATACAAAAGACAACATACCGGTGTAAAGTGTACAACTTCATAACATCTCCGGTTTTTGTGCTAAGAGATGATTGGTTGATGGATGCAGCCTGCTGCATTTCGGTTATTTTCTCTCCTTATTTTATCTGAAAGTTTCTTACAAGCAGTGTCAAACTTTAGTAGGCCATTCTATTCGAAAGTAAGGAATTCAAACAATGTAGCTTTCCTTTGTTGGTAATGAAAAAAGTCTCACACATTGTTCACAGTAAATAAGTAGTGATTTCATTTTATCCTCCTTTATATGAGCTTGTCATATAGGTAATGAGAATTAGCTTGACAAGAATAGAGCCATTCCACATAATGCTATTTGACTACGAGGGATGACAATGCTAGTAAAGCATAAACTTGACTGTAAAGCAAGTGAAGTTATTTCCTGCCGCATATGAGAAGAAAGAGGTTTCCTCAACTACTTTGTGGGAGTCCACAAAACCGATAGTCACATAGCACTTATGGGATTTACGGAGTCAAAACATCGATATATAAATTTGTAGCATACATTTTTTTTTAATTTTGAAATGTTATCAAATTACCAAGTCTTTAATAGCTTGGGACCACAGACTGCTAGAGACAAAATTTTAAAAGTGTTTAATAAGATATACTGATCTGGACCAGATTGACTAATCACTGCACTGCTTACATAGCTGCGGACTTGAAATTGTGTTTCTGAAACCACATTGTAAACTAGCAATATCCCAGTGCGCCGTGCGCCCTCATGATTTTAGTCAATTTTATATCACTAGCCTATCGAAATACCGACCCATTGATCTATTAGTTGCTATAGATCATTTACATCTGAAGGTATGAAAATAGATTTAAAACTCTTAAAAGTTCAATCACGTCCAATGAACGTGATTTGTATCATGTGACCAAAAGTTCTTTCACGTCCAATGGACGTGATGTATTTTGTCCGGTTTTCGGAACTGATTCCAGAAGTTTGTATAGACTGATAAGAATAATTTTTATACCATCGTGTAGAGCAGACAATTGCCTATTTTCTGGTCTTTGATTGAAGACTGTACGACGTTCTAAACGGAAACAGTTCCAAATATCCTTAACCCATCACTTCCTGTTTTAAATTTCGGATTTTTTTTGATAATCATGGGCAAAAATTTTTTGCTAAGGAGCAAGCACATTGTTTTCTTCTTCTAATTTAGTTAGTTTATTAATATCTTAGCTTGTTTGAGCCCTCTGACACTGGAATTGAAGGTTAGTAAGCTAGTAATTAATTATTTAGATACGGCGTTGATAATAAATAATTAATTTTATTATTTTTTTATTATTTTTGTAAAGTTGTTGACTGATGTTGTTGTTTACATCAAAATGTAGCTCTAAATGTTTCTAGTTCATTGGTGCACCAATGAGGGCTTAATTTTTGCCTGTAATAAAAATAATAATTATTTTCAGAAAAAAAATTTTCCGAAATTTTCGGTCATTTGTGCAACAAGTGTCCAAATGTTGTTGCAGTGTTCTAACACTATTCTTGCATATTTTTGTTTCAAATTTTGCTAGTCTTATCAGAATTTTGTCCTCTTTTCATCTGTGCTATCAGTTTCTTGCCTAGTGTGTTATTTTTTTTTGTAACTGGTTGATCTGCTGAGAGCATTACTAAAAAATGGTCTCCGAACTAAAAAAATAATAAAAGTAGTTTAGACAGGTGAAATCAATCTGTTATTTATTCTACTAAGAGAAAAGAGAATGCTGATTCGCATGAGCTTAAATTTGTTACCATATCATGTATAAATGAATTTTAAAAAAATTTTGAAAATCGAACTTTTTTTGCAAAAAGCGGGTGAATCCTGTGGTAATTTATTGGTCAAAGCGATTGAAATTCAAAGAGTTTTAATAATGCACTTTCCGAACAATAATGTAATTTTTTTATTTTATTTTACAATACAGCAATTCAAAATTAATCGCAAAGTAAAAACGCGCGCTTGGTCACGCTCCAAGGATTTGACTCCAAATTATCAATAATGAGGCGTAAAACTATCTGCTGTGCAAACATAAAAGAAAGTGATTTTGGTGCGAAGAGAGTCATTTTCAAAACACATTTTCTCAGTAACTATTGGTGAGAGACAAAAAGATTTACCACTTTTGCGATGGCAAGATATTATTCTATGCCATGATATGATTTTTAAAGTCCCAATGCTGATTTGGAGAATCCGTTTTCACCGGCTTTAGTTGGTAGATCACAAAGTTTACAAAACTTGTCCACTTCTCTTTGAAATACTGTAGCCAACATATACAAAACACAATGAGGGGGCAACAAAAAACACTACTGTGGTACTGGGGACAGTTGAACCAAAAAAATAAAACGTAAGTATGAAAATTTCTGATATTTAACAAACCAAGTGCTTCTTTAGAGACATTGGCATCAGAAAGATTTGATTTATTATGGCAGTGCGATCATATAGCAAGAAACAAACGATGTAAGTACAAGTAACGGCATTCCTATTTTACAATGTGCCAAATTGTATATGGTGGAGGGAATCCAATCGATTTTGGTGAAATATCTCATAGTAGAAACAGGGAAATAAAACTAAAAGTGAACATTGATGCTTTCAAAAAACAAACTTTTTAACTGGTTGGCAAAACGAAGCCGATTTTGAAGAAACTTGAAGCTTCATTACTTGCCAAAGTCATAAGTCGAAGTCATGTCTAGCAAACAATATGTGTTAGTAATATGAGTCTAGTCTTAGTTTTCAGTCGTTTTAGAAGCTCCATCACTTTCTGTATCACATTCCATTGGGTCTTTATCCTGGAATGGAATTAAGTCATTATTAGATTAAACAAATACCTGAGTAGCTACCTGCGTAGGTACCAGAGTGAATACCACAGCAGATTGTGGATGAAATACTAGATAGATGCTGAAGTAGATTCTGTAGTACTCACTAGCAGATAAAAATAGAATTGTGCTCGGATATAACTTTTGTTTTGCCTATTAGCCTCAACCTCTCGCAAACTCTTCTACATTCATCTTTTGTTTTACTTTTTAAAGCTATTGTAGTTGTTTTTCCCTACTTGTGTAATGCTACCCCCATCTTCTCTACTACCCATTATACACTCTGCAGTCATTTGTTCATAACATCATTTATCTGCTGTGACAGAGCAGCCACAAAACAGGACTGTCTCACCAGATAAATTTTCTGTCAATGGTTAGGTTAACATCCCTTGGTGCATGCCGCTGGTATACACCCGGCATGATTTGTACCTCGGTTCAGATTATTGTTGAAAACGATCGGTAATAACCGGGTTGTTACCGTAATTTGAATTCGGGTTTGAGTTCAGCTATCCAGTTGTTAGTTTCGTTGTGATTTCAAAAAAACCTTCACCGACCGCTGTTAGAAAGTGTCCGTGCTGTTTAGCAATAGCAGTATGGTAATACAGAGTGCAAATAGACTGGTAGCATAGGTTCTCTGTGGAAGTCAGTTGATACAAACAGTAAGTGCTACCGGTATGGTAGTATAGACTCTCTGTTGTAGAAGGTCTGTATAGCAGACAGATCCGGATGTTATATATGCAAACGATAGTGATGCAGGAAACTGGCCTCAGTAAGCAAGGCAGTGTTTCAGATTGATAATAATTTGTTACTTATAACACAAAGGCTTGCCGGATAAATAGTCTTCGCAAGCGTACAGTAACTAGAACACAGACAACACCAAGTTGGTACAAGCAATTGCTGACACTTCTTTGAGCAAGATTAAATACTATCTCAGGCAAAATTAAACTAACTCAGCATGCTGGGCGAAATGCCTTATTATTTATAGGAAATCATAGAAGTTGAAAAGTAAGGTATATTATTGGAAAACAATAAACTGGCACTGCAGAAAAGGTGAATCATAATTAGGCTAGCTAAGAATGAAAAATAGTATGCATAAGCTGCCTAACTGATAACTGGCTAGCCCCCAATGTTCAAAGCAATATTAATAATAACATTCCTTGCAATCCTTGCTATACTGTTCTTGCAAGTAAGTAGGCTTATCTGCTTCAACTATATGCTTCAGTGCTATCAACTGAGCAAGCTCGTGCTTGCTGAGCTAGCGCACTCCATGTTCCACTACTCACTCATGCGTGCATTGCTTATTCATCAAAACAAACAGATACACTGACTGATGGCTGGCCACACTAGGCAAATTATATTGCAGTATGTTTTACATTTGTTAGATGTAATTTTTGTGATAGGTTAAAATGCAATAGGGAATAAGATGTTGATGGTTGCTCTTCTCCAAGACATGTACCTAAGCAATGACAAATAGGTGTTGTAAATTCATAAAGATTTGTGTGTAGAGTTGATGATGTTTATAAAAAAGACAATTGCGATGTATGTATCAAGCTCCGTGAGTTGAGTTGCTGCCCCATTTGAAAATATGATCTTTTAGTGTAAAAATATGTGAGGGCTTGTTTTATTTGCATGTACGTGAGCATGTTTACATTTTCATTATGATTTCATGAATCCTTCTGTAAACAAGCTCCTAATTTTTTAAACATTTACAGAAGTTTTGTTCTCATTTTTTGCTTCGCTCGTGTGAACCTTCCAAGCTGAATTTGTCACCTCTTAGTAATGTATATAGAGCAAATCACCATTGTTTTTGCAGTTCAATTTACAGCTCCAGAGTTAACTTCCAAACTACACTCCAGCTTAACCAGTCTTTTTCCCAGTATAATACGGACATACCTCCATACTGGTGCTAAAGGAAATGACGGCTCCCCCAGTACAAATGCTGTTTCGGTTGCACCTATATGCAGGACATATATTGTGGAATCTGATATTGTATATGATTATGATTATTTTCTATGTACGCATTGTGGATTGACTGTTTGTATCCGGGTTTGTATCATGGCATGATATTTTTCTGACTAATGCATGTTGGTACAAAGTGATAGTAGTCAAGACTGAATGGGTCTTTTTATAACTAGTTTACTGCATAACAGTCCCTGAGTTGTTGTCGAAACTGACCCTATAATTGTGTTGCGTCACTCAGTTTGCATCTTTTATTAATTATAATTTATTTGTAATATAATAGCTAAGCTGCTCATGATACTCGTTAGAAACTCCAAGTTTTGATAAGAGGCTATAACTAAATATGAATAAATTTTGTGTGAGTTTATTGAAGTTTTTATAACAGCAAATACTAGTAGTGGCTTAACAACAAACCTTAGTTTAATACTTAATTTCAATGCTGATAACTGCTTCAAACTCTGCAAAACCATACTTCGTAAAGTCGACAATATCCTGGTTTGTAATTGATTTCAAAGGCTCTTAATTTCTTTCTTACTTGATTGCGACTTTGCAGCCAATCTTCGGTGGTCCATTTGGGTAGGAAACAGGTTAGGGAAGGTTTGATATGTAAGATGGATAAGTGAAAAACTGGGATGAAAGGTGTGAAAAGGCATTTAGTGCAAGTGTTATCTCTTGGGTCAAGTGGGCAATATTATGTCTGTTTCATAAATTTTGTTGAGTATTAAGTTGTGAGTATAACCTAATGAGCAGCCTCAAATACTGAGTAGATCTACATTGGATTTTATTTACTTGCCTCCTCCTGAGTAGTTTTTGGTGGCTGATCAACAATCTTGGTCCCATCTTTAGATGCTCTAGGTCTTGTGTGTTGTAGTTTGGACATCAATTTCAATTTTAGACCGCTGAACTGAAACGTCAATGGTGTGTTAAGGAAAGTTTCATTGTTAAGTAAGCATATAATGGTCTGAAATAACTTCAGCTTTGTTTGTATAAGTTCTAAGGGTGAGCTTCAATAATTATACTTACAACACTTGCATCTACATCTTTCTTGTGTTTAACTAGATAGTGCCGTTTCAAAGAATTTTTGAGAACTAACTTATTGAACTCAACATCACAGTTGTCGTAAGTGCAGTAGATCCTTTCACACGGTAGTGGACATTTACCAATAAGTTCTTGTTCTCGGTTTTTGGTTGATGCACAATAGCTGCACTCACGCACGAAGGAAGTTGAATCAAGGTGAGTGACTGACCGAATGTGGTTCAACATAATGCCCAGTGACATGGTTGAGTAATTACATGATTTGCTCACTCTACAATGGTACTTGTGACACTGTGAACATTTCCCCATTGTTTTGCGACTATCTCTGGGTGGCTTTACTTGTTTACATATACAATCCTCGAGTGCTTGATCAGGGACCTACATAGAAACATATGAAAAAAGGAAAACGGGAGCAATTCTTCGGTGGTTTTTAGCAGATCTATTTGCAAAGCTCATAAAAGAAAACAGTCTTGTTTTCAATCATAACACATAGATTTGGAATTTAGTTGTGGATTTTAGCGGTCAGTTTTAGGCCAGTAGAAAGTGGCTTTGATATTGATTAGAAATTATTACGTAGCCAATTGGACTGATTGTTGGTCATTGAGACAGAATAATGCGTTTACTTACGCCCTAAATGGACAAAGCAGTTTCCATTTTTTTGACACTTTAGCGTCACACTATTGCATTCATTTTGCATTTGCTATGTTGAAAATTTAGAACTAAACTGGTAAATTCCACTAACAAAGCAAATAGTGGTTGTTTTGATTCTGATAAAACATTGCTGCAACTAGTTATTGTTTGATGGTATCCATTTAACAGTTGAGGCCCTCAGAATGTTTTTGATTTATACTGGGTGTGTCACTATCACATTTCCAAGTAAATTGTCAATAATTTTTGAATATAAATTCACCATACTTTACCATTTACGGTTGCTCCACACAATCATATACTTGCATCATGCTCCTATGTAAACTTCAAACGCAAACTTTACTAAATATTAGCTCTTTGATCATCAGAGCCGTAATGTAGTGGCAGAAAGGCGATTGAATAAGGACTCTGTAGGAGATCGTACCAGTATGGCTCCCGTTACCATCCAATAATGTATAAGTATAGTTTAAGTAACAATACCTTTATTCATTCACATATCATGCTTTAGGGAGACAATTACCTAGAGTAGTCAGCAGCAGTAGCAGTCAGTGGCAATGAGCCAGTCTTCTACAGGATGATGGCAGGAAGTGCGTTGCGTCATACTAAGTCTATCCGACCAAATACGACAGGAAATAAATTAACCAATCAAAATAACAATAAGTACAATAGTGCACAATAGTAGAAGTATGAGGTGCCTAATGGCAAGGAACAACACTACGGGTTAAAGTCCTCAGTCTTTCTTAGCTTTAACTTCACAATAGATAGGATGTAGAGATTGATAGGTCCCGGATATGTCTTTGTACATCAACTTGGGCATCATTTGATTTTCCAACAGCAACAACCCCAGCTACACCGGCAATCTTGTTGCCGGGCCAGTGTCACTGCAGGCCCGGTAGAAGTCACTCCCAGGTCAGGAAGAGTCACAGCATGGCCAGCAAGTAAAAGTGCAGGGGTTGTATTTTGTCTGCTGGGCCAGTATGCTAGCTGGAGGTCTGGTGGGGCAATTCCTCCATCTTCCGCGTTTATAGCTCTCTGAGTCATCACTTTAGGAGATCTTTCTGACTGATTGCTTCAGTCAGAGTCATCTCTAGATTAATATAAGTACACAAGGCATTTGTCCCACTAAAATCCACCACAACTCTTCACATTTTAAGCAAGTTTCTGCTCAAATTGTATATAATCTTCAATCCAGCTGTGTCGTGGTGGAAACTCTCTCCATCACTACTTTGCAAATCACACTAGTCTTTTTGTAGAACAGAAGACTGATTCTCAAGTTTTCTCCAAGTTTGAGAGCGGCCATTTCATCTTTGGATTCATTCTCGGTACCCCAAACCATTTGGAAATGGCGTGGGAGTTGGGAAGCAAACTTCCAGACATCACGAATATTTTTCTAAACGTTTTTTTTTTTTAAAGGATCGAACTCTAATGGTAGAAAAATGTATCCCGATTATAAAGTAATTAATATACATTAATATACATCATGAATACCAGGCTAAAGCGTTTATTTAAAAAAAAAGAACTCTAGTTGTAGAAGAGCGTTTTCTGATTATAAACAAAAAAATATAGATTAATAACTCACTTGTCCTGAAAGAGACACGTGTTTTCCAGAAGATAAGTGAGATTCTATGGTTCTAGCATTAGTAAAATCGATCACTTTGTTGCAAGAAGAGCAGATCAGTTGATGATCTTTAGTATGAAATGTTCCCTTAGGATACATTGCTGCTCTCATCTCAGCAGTTATTTGCATCTGTTTTTGCAGCTTAACTGGCGAGATATCACTCGAAATCTTCAACAAAAACATTTTTTGTGACAGGTCAAGTAAGATAATCTAATTGGCCATTCTATGCGAGCCATAATCAATCTACTTACTGGCACTATTTTTTTGCTACACAATGGAAAACAGAATGAGCAAACATCCCTCCAATTTGATAAGCTGTGGGAAAAACTCAAGGGTGGTGCATTGGCCTCAATTGAGTTGCACTTCAAACTGCAACTATTTACATAACCTCGGGCTCACAAGCACAGGGGGGGGGGGGTTTTGAAGGGAAAATGCTTTGTTAGGTTCTCAGAAGGTTAAAAACTACTACAATATGATATACTGTCAAGGATTTCGTTGAGGTCTCAACAACTGTTAGAAAGTGCCTGTACTGTATATCAATAGCAGTACTGAAATACAGAGTTCAAATGGGCTGGTAGCGCTGGCTCGCTGTGGAATGCAGTTGATACAAACAATAAGCGCTACCGGTATGGTAGTAGAGGCTCTCTGTTGTAGAAGGTCTGTAGAGAAAACAGACCCGGATGTTCCAAATGCAAACGATAGTGATACAAGCAACCGGCCGTACTAAGCACACAGTGTTTCGAATTCATAATAATAAATTATTAGTAGACACAAAAGCTTGCCCTCAGAAGCATACAGTAAACTTGAACACTTAAACAACACTAAGTTGATACAAGAAATTGCTGACACTTCTCTGAGCAAGACTAGATACTATCTCAGGCAAAGCTGAACTAACTGTGCCCAATGGGCTAACTGCCTCTCTATTTATGAAAAATGCATCTCAGCTGTTGAAAAAGCCGCAGAATAATTGCATGCAAAACATCAGGTCATGCTACTACAAGAAATCCCAAAGTTACACAACAAGCAGAATGCTACACGGATTAATAATACAAATAACCACAATGCGCCAGGCTACCGCAAGTAAGGCGGGAACTATGCAGTGAAGTTGGATATCCTAACTATTATCTTCCTACGTATATTGGTATAGTACTATAGTACCAGGCAAGAAATCTATAGCTATTGATTTCTTATGTACAGGGTATAATACTATACTACTAGGCTAGTCCACTGGCTGACTAACTCACCAGCCACACTAGGTGATTTCGATTACAATATGTATATGACTTTATGTACAGAAGGATAAAATGAATGTCTGGATGTCAGTCTGGATGTCCGCCAATGTGTATATTTGTCTTTAGTTCCACCTAAACTGCTAAAATTTGAGAGAAGTTAAACTTCACTGTAAGACCATTGTATTGAAAAAACCTAACACACTTTTGCGGTTCAAGCTATATAGTTATTCTGCGACAAAAACATTTTGTAAATTTAATTTCTTCATAGCATTCATAATGCAGGAGAAGACATTCACAGTTCTATACTTCAATTGTCCAACAGGTATCTACAACTGCAATACTATTGTGAGTTGGATGAAAGTTTTGGTATTGGGACAATATTGGACTTGTACAATCATCATGTAGTCTTGGAGTTTAGGTTTTAATTTGTTCTCAAACCATAGCTAAAAGTGGATTTGATATTTTCCGTAATTCAAGTGAAAATTAATTGCAAAAAAGCGAAATTTCACTGATAAGGTGCACCCATCACCAATCATGGCTAGTCAACAGTTCTTATTTCTGCTGTTCAGGAATTGCCATGTCTTGTTCTACCGGATGTTTTTGTAAAAGTGTTTTGATGGAGCAAGTTGTACAAACCAATTAGAAGGCAAATGATCATTAAATTGATCAACTATTCGGATACTAACTAATCTCAATATATTTAGACTAGTGCCACTAATGCAGAGGAAACTCGGCATCTTTTCTGTTTATCCCACTGAGCTAGCAAACATAAAATGTGTTATGGCAGAGGTTTTTTAAGTAAGGGTAACTAAGAAAGCTGCCTCTTTGTATATTAGGAAGCACTTTTAGTTGACTTGTCCTAAACTACACCTCAAAATGACCTTCAGTTGACCCATACTTCACTTCCAGGAGATTTACCAACTGACTGCTACATCTTACCAAGTGGACTGGCATGACAAAGTTTACAATAGGTAAATGAGCTATAACAAACAAGAGGTAAAACATTGAATAGTTTTGTAACAAAGCTCCAGTCCTAATAGCAATGACAACAACTGCCCTCCTAGGTACTTTGTTTGGTGGCAGTTGAAGCATTGAGGTCTAACTGGCCCTTGGTAAGCAGGTATACCTGAAAATTTCTTGGAGCTGTTCACTAATGTATTTTTTTGTAGAAGACTTTTGAGCTACATTTCTGTCAGATACCTTTGTCCTCACCAACTCAATTCTGGGGTTGTCTACTCACACTTTCATAGAACTTACAAAACTTTTACCACTGTTTGGCAGGCTGAAGGAGGGACTTTTCATTCTCCTAAAGGTGTGAAAATGAAAAAATGGAAGGCAAAGCATGTGGGCTTAAATGGAGGAGGCCTGGGGAAAGGAAGAGATGAGGAGCCAGTTATTAAATAAAAATTAAATTAGGTAAGTTAACTATGAGGAAGGAAAGACCAGTGGGAGACTTCTTTGAGAAGAGGGGGGGGGGGAAGGGGGATGTGAGTGTAAGAAGAAAAAGTGAGGAGGACCAAATGGGGTAAGATAAACGTAAGGGAAGTAACAGTGCTGGATACAGGTGGATAAAAATGGTCAACGGAGTAACCTATAGTGTTTAAGTTCTCATTCGCTTTAGTAGTGTAAGAGTTTTAGAATTTGTGGATTTCAATGAAACTCTGCGTAATACCATGGTTTCCCTTAGTCTACATTTTTAGTCCAACACTTTCTCTGCGCTATACTTTCTTTACTTTGGAGTTTACAAGACTTCAATTACACCAAACTACATCTGTTTCACCCTACGCTTCTACACCGCACTTCTTCTACACCACATTTCTTCTACACTACACTTATTCTACACCACACTTCCTCTATACCATCCTTATTCTACACCATACTTCTTCTAAAGCACACATCTTTTTCATTAAACTTTTGTTGTACCATAATTCTTCTGCACTATACTTGTTTTACACTATACTTCTAACATGCAATAGTTCCTCTGATCTGCACATATACGACCTAATAAATATTTTCAGAGTTTATTTTCACCTTAACACTTTCTCTAATTTTACTCTCTTCAATGTGAGGTTCAACGATTAAATTATGTTTGAAAAAACTGGAAACGCAATGAAAAGAGTTTCCGTGTAATTCCTTACCGTTTGATCTTCAGTATCCTCAGAAGAAAGCATGGCTGCCTAAAATCGAAACAGTGTGTTTGTTACACAATGTTTTTTCAACACAGGTGAAGCAATTGAGTTTAGAAATGGTGAAGGTAAAATTATAACAAATGTTTGTGCAATGTTCTACCAAAATATGGATTAAATGTACGCAAATTCTATAACATTTATTGAATGATAAAAGCAATAGTGCTCGGGAAAAAAATTGCAATAGAATATGCTGATTCATTTAGAAAATGTACTGAGACTGGCAATGCCAACTATGCTAAGCAGCGCCCCGGAGCACTGACCTCCTACAAGCGTGTGATCAAATTAACTGAGTCAACTGTATAGTTTTTAGTGGCCTAATTTGTTCTACTCACCAAAAAACTTCAAAAAAAAGTCTGCAGAGACTTTTCATTTCCAGTGTTTCTATAAATACGATTTGACTTGAGAACTTGTTTTACGATACCAATGATCAAAGTTCAGTAACAAACTTGGTTGTTAGCTAATATGCTCTAAGATTGGTTAAATCTGTGTTCAATTCATTTTTTTTTGTTGAGTATCAATGTAGTCAAGGTCATGTTTATTTGAATAATGAAACACTTTCAAATATAAAAGGTCTGACGACTCAAAACACATGTTGCTTCAATAAAGCGACTGTAGTTTTGTAACAAATTACTGAAATTTCCTAAAATTTCATAATCGTATCTGAGAACATAGTAGTGTAGTGCTTTTTGCTGCTACTTGGTCACAACTGCTAATCTGCTTGTCTATTTATTATTCTGCAACTCCCTATATAGGGCATCAACAAGACTAGTCTTGAAGCTTGAGCTTTATTGCAAGGAATAAAACTGAGCTCTCTGGCTCAGTTTCTCATATTTATATAAAAATATAATATATACAGTATAATGCAGAACCAATCAGATTACATGACAACAATGAAGCATATAGTAAGTTACTTAAGCGTAGCGCCTATTCACTGTCTTATTGGTCCTTAACCAGAATAGGGGCGGGCTCCTGCTTGACCTTTGACCCCGTAATATCACTTGGTAAATTGTCCAGAATTATCTACTCTTGGTACTGTTTGGGGGAGACAACTTGTAATCTTTGTGTAATCTTCACTAGCAATTGTGGTCGGCTACAGCTATCTCACCAGGTGAGCTCAACTCTCCAGCAAATTCTCCCACATACTCCGCCCCATTAGAGGCTGTGGGCTCTAATAACAATAATATAGCATTTGCTGGTGGTTCCCCCACCAAACTTTTCTCGCTGTCTTTTACTACTCCTACGGACAGTTTAGGTTGAGTAGTTACTTTTGATCGGCTCCGCCTCTTCTTTCCTAAAAGCACACAACCAATGCCCAGTTGTTTGTCTGCAACAGTATAGCCTAAAGGCTGGTATCTCTCATCCCAGCTTGGAATGAGATCTGCATCATTCAGAGAGGTGGTGTTACAACATAGAGATCGTACAGCCCTCACTGCCAGTGGTTCTATTGGTACACTGATGGTATGGTTTTTAAACCCTCTTGTAAGTCTTTGGGCAGGTATACACAAGCTAGATGGCTCTGTTGGGTGTCTCCGGCCCGGGGCAACTCCTGCCTGGCCCGGGGGGTTCTGGAACCTTAGATGGCATTGGCTATATAAAGTTTTACTTTCAATAGCGCTTTTGCTGTCATTCTTTACTGCAGCTCTCCCCGTAGGAAGCGGAGGAAAGTCCTCAAAGAATGTGAGTGTGGGCTCCTTGCTCTTAAGATCTGGAGGACCATCATTGGGATTATCACTCCCTACCCAATCATGGTAGTAATCAGAGTCATGACCATCAGATCTTTTCTGTGCCTGAGTTGTAGTGGTAGTTTCACTGGCACAAGATGGCTGCTCTTCGTTGGCCTCTTCTGGCTGCTTCCACTTCAGTGCCATCTTTGTAGGAGTACCCAATACTGTCTCTTTATCAGTTTCTGCTAACATTTGAGCATTACTTTTGTGACCTCTTTCCACAGCAGTCGTAGTAGGTGGAGAAACAGAATCAGGTGTGAACACTTCAGGCCGCTGGGTATGAGTGAACTTGCTCACTACTGCACACCAGTCTGCAAACTGTTGACTCATTGTCTGTCTAGCATGACTTACTGGAGGCATTTTTGAATTTGTGAAAGATTTGCCAGCTTTGTTTCTGGTTTCACGCTGCATATCGGGTGAATGAGTAGCTTTTGTGGGTTCATTTGACACCAAGAATGGCTGTGCTCCTCCCAGTGGTTCTCTGGCTAGCATAAATTTTTTCTCTTGGGAGGTGTGTTTTCTCGCGGTCTGCCATTGTGACATTGCAGCATTATCATGAGAGCACCTCTCTACTTGATGGCAAACAGCCTGGCCATATCTTATGGGTGGTCCTGTATTTCTCTTGGGCAATCCCCTTTCCTCTTCACCTGCAACAGGGCAATGCCCTTGGACTGTCAGTGGTGTAGCCAGCAGGGGTGTAGCGCTTGCTGCACCGTTTTCGCCTATAGCTGGTAGAATATCTGGTCCACCTTCATATAGTTTGCAGGGGAGGTTGGTGGTGACTTCCTCTCCCTGCAGGGAAGGATTGTCCACTATTGGTTCTGTTAGCTGGGGTGCCGGTGCCAATAATTCAGCAGGAGGGGTAGGCTCTGCTGGTTTAGCCGATCGGGCTGCTTTAGGGCGCCGGGCTACTGCTCCTCTCATGTTGGGACGCCTGTTTGGCTCTACGGCAGCAGGGGCCTGCCCCCTGGGATCTGGGCAGCTCTTGTATGGCTTCAAGCGTGATCCATTTTGTATTGATGACTGCCCATGGCGTGTGATCAGGTATGTGTGGTTAGAGTATGCTTCTTCCACCGTAAATGGACCCACAAACTTTGGCTGTAGTTTGGGATTTTCACCCTTGCGCCTCCTTCTGTTTTCGAGCCAGACTTGGTCTCCAACAGCAAAAAGGGTTGGCTCCTCCCCCTCTTCATTCCTGATTTGTCGCTGCGTCTCTCTTAACGTGTCATGCACTGACTCTAGACGCTCTTTCAAGTTCTGCGCATATTGGTGTACTGGCATATGGTCGGTAAGTGGTGGATGGTAATCAATTTGGTCTGGGAGTCTGAGTTCTCTTCCCAACATTAGGTAGTTGGGTGTTTCATCCGTCACTGAATGGGGGGTAGCCCTGAATGCCCTCATGAGTTGAGGTAGCACCAAGTCCCATTCTTCAGGCCTCCTTGTTAGTAGCAGAGAACGCAGTGAGTCACCAAGCACTCGATTGTTTCTCTCGACCACTCCATTGGCTTGGGGGTGATAGGGTGTTGTTCGAGTCTTTTCAACATTCCACAGGGTACACAGCTCTTTCATCAGACCTGACTCAAATTGTGCACCCTGGTCTGTGTGGATTTGTTCAGGGATGCCAAAGTAACAGAATATTCTCTCATCGAGAGCTGCAGCCACCACTGGCGTAGTTGCATCGGGAATAGCTAGTGCATCCTGCCATCGAGTAAAATGGTCTGTGAGCACTAGTATCCACACATTTCCTCTGTCGGTTTCAGGCAGGGGCCCAACCAGGTCGACAGCCAGCTTTTGCCAGGGGCGACCAGCATACATTCGCTGTCTGGCAGGGTTGGGCTTTGTGCCACCACTCTTTGCACGCTGGCAAACTTCACAGCTTGCAACCAACCGGCGCGCATCTGCATTCATTCCTGGCCAGTACCAGGTCAACTGTAGTCGTTTGGTGGTCTTTTTTATGCCTGCATGGGCTAGTGAGTGGGTCTGCCACATCACAGTTCCTCGAAGGCTGGGTGGGCAGATGGCACACCAACGGGCTCTATTGCCAACCACTATATGAACTTCCAGCACGCCATCAGCCCTTATGCGGAGTGATGGTTGACGTGCGCTCAACTGTCTGAGTTCCCGACAACCCAACTCCAGTTGCTCCTTAGTCAACAGGGTCCCACTCTCTACGGCTGCATAGATAACTGCTGTGGGATGGTTGCCCTCCTTTTGTGCTTTAGCCAGGTCTTTGTCAGCGGGTGCAGCATTGCTTCTGCTCACAGCTGCAACCTGGGCTCCATCAGTGGTGGTGCCGGATAGAGGTGTTCCTGTCAATGGAAAGTTTACCCCTGCATCCTCAGCTACTTCTGCCTTGGTAGGTCCACCATCTCTATTTTGGATGTGGGTGCACTGTCGACAATCAGTAGCACAACGCCTGCTGAGGCCGTCTGCATTGCCGTGCTGCGACCCACTCCTGTGCTCCAGAGTGTAGGTGAACTCTGACAAGATCTCTAGCCAGCGAGCCACCTGGCTGGTTGGCTCTTTTTTTCGACACAGCCACAAGAGCGAGGCATGGTCAGTGCGCAGTCTGAATTTCTGCCCGTACAGGTATGGGCGGTAATGCTTAACAGCTTTAACAACAGCAAGCAGTTCCTTCCTTGTGACGCAGTAATTGCGTTCGGCTGGACCCAATGTTTTACTGTAGTACGAGATAACTCGCTCTCGTCCTCCTTGCTCTTGTGATAACACTGCTCCCAGGCCATCTTGACTTGCATCAGTGTCCAAGATGTAGGTTCCTTTGGCCTCTGGGTAGCCCAGAATGGGTGCTGTAAGCAGGCTATGTTTGAGTTGCTGGAACGCTCTCTGTTGGTCAGTGTCCCACTCCCAAGTGGCTTCCTTGCTGGTTAATCTGGTTAGTGGTTTGGCGACTGTAGCGAAGTCGGGAATAAACTGTCTATAATAGCCTACAGTTCCAAGGAATGCTTGAAGGCTTTTTAGGTCTTTCGGAGGCCTCCAGCCTTTAACTGCTTCCACTTTAGCTGGGTCGGTGGCTACCCCTTTCTCACTGACCACATGTCCTAGGTATTTGACTTGTGACTGTAACAGCTCACACTTCTCCGGCTTGAGTTTCAAGCCGGCGTGTTGGAGTCGTTGTAGCACCTCTGCCAGTCTGTGTAAATGGGTCTGAAAGTCTGGAGCAATGACAATAATGTCGTCCAGGTATAGGAGAAGCGTTTGCCAATGGAGTCCGTGCAGCACCTTTTCCATGAGACGTTGGAATGTGGCAGGAGCTGAGGTCAGCCCAAAAGGCAGCACCTTCCATCGCCACAGTCCGGTTCTGGTGGCAAAAGAGGACTTCTCTCTGGCGTCTTTGTCTAGCGGCACCTGCCAGTAGCCACTGACCAGGTCCAGTGTAGTAAAATATTTACTACCTGAGAGTGCGTCTAAACTCTCGTCGATCCGAGGCAGTGGGTATGCATCCACGTGGGTCACGGCATTCAGCTTTCTGTAATCAATACAGAATCGCCAGCTTCCATCTTTTTTCTTCACCAGCACCACTGGCGAGCTCCAAGCCCCTGAGGCTGGTTCAATCAAACCTCTTTTCAGCAACTGGGCCACCTGCCTTTCTGCCTCCTCTTCTTTTTGAGGCCCTAGGCGATGTGGGGGCTGTCTTATTGGCTTGGTGCCTGGCAGTAAGGGGATGCTGTGAGCTACAAGGTCTGTGCGACCCATGTCTTGTTCTCCCTTGCTGAAAACTGTTTGATATTGTCCCAACAGCTGTGCTAGCTGTTGGGCTTCTTCCTGATTCTTGCAGTTCGGCAATGCTGCGTCATAGACTTCTTGCAGGTGTTCTGGCACTGGGTGGGTGAGTACTGTCGTGCCACGTAAGGGTGCTCTTTCGGCTGGTGGATCTTTATCCATGCATTCATCTGGTGAGACAGCCAGGTACTTTCCCACCTTTTTTCCTGCCTTTAATTGTACTGGTTGGTCCGTGGGGTTCAGACATCGTACTAGAATTCTGCCCTGCTCATCTGGGTGGTTTAAGCTAGCTGCCAAAGGTGGTCCATCTGTCCGCCCCTCTATCAACCCCAGTGGAGGGTGGTTTGAGTTGTTCAGCTTACACCACAGCATGGCTTCTGAGCATGGTGGGAGTTGGGCGTCCCTGAGTACTAGCACTTGACTGACCATCATTCTGCCATGCTTATCAGTACATGCAAGTTCCTGCCCATCCAGAACAATTATGGCTTCATCGAATTTGAGCTGACACTGGTGTGACTGCAGGAAAGGCATCCCAACAATTGCATCTTCACTTATGTGGCTAACTACGAATGTAACTTCAGTCTTGACATCTCTGAGCCTAAGAGGAAGCCGAATCGTGCCGTAAAAGGGGATGCGGGAGCCATCGGCCATGAGTCCGTGCGTGTCACTCTCTTGCAAAGTTTGCCTGGTAGCAGATGAAAGTCGCCGAAAGGTGTGTTGAGACAACAAATTAGTAGTACAGCCTGTATCTACTAGGATGGAGATTGCTTTCCCTTCCAACTTGCCTGGCAGAAAGTAGCTTGCTGTATAGGGGCGTTCAAGGGGTTCCTCCATTATCTCGGCTGGTCGTACTTTAGGAGTTGTCTGTCTAGAACTTTGCTTGGGTTGGGTACCTAGTTCAGTTGAGGTAGCAGGCTTTGCCGACTTTATATGCTCGTGTGGTTGGCCACATAGCTCCGGGCTTGCCTCTACTTCATCTGTCTCTTGTAATGTTGCGAACCGGTTGGAAGTAGGTACTTCCCAGCGTGGTTGGGTGGCCACTGGTGTTGTCAGCGTTGTAGGTTGGCCATCTACAGGATTGTGTTGTTCCAAGCGCTGAATTGTCTTGTCATATCTCCGGGTTGCCCGTGGTTGGCTAGCAGTTGGAGTTACTGCACCGGGCCTTTTCCGTTTCCCGGCTGTTTGTTGGTCTGCTTGGGCCTACTGCTCCATGGCTTGGAGGGGCAGCCACTGCGGTAGTGTCCTTGCTTCCCACAGCCCCAGCAACTTGGTGGGACCAGCTCCTCCTTGTCTGTCTGGGGAGCAGGTGGAGTGTGTTTTTGTGTTTTAATCTCTTCCAACAATCCTTGTACAGTCTTCATTATTGTCATCAACATGTTTTGTTCCATACATTCTTTGACTTGAGCAACTGGGGGTGAGGGTGGTTGAGCGGTTTGTAGCGCATCCTCTTCTTCTTCCTCACCGTCCACCATACGAACCCTGTTGGGTCGTTCTTCTGGGAATGACTAGATCTGTAAGTATTCACTGCCGCTTCTGACTGCATCCTCTACGGTTTGTGGTTGAACTGCGAGGAGGTGGCGTTGTAAGGCAGCATTTCCCAGAGTGCTAGAAAAAGTATCTAGCACCATCTTTTCCACCCGTCGGGGTGGCAAGTCATCGTACGCCACATTCATGAGGCGTTGCACCTCATTGGCGTGTTCTTGTAAGGTTGTTTTGGGTGACCGACGCATGCTGGACAGCTTTGCTAGTGCTTCTCTGGCCGTCATGCCAAAACGAGCCCTAAGAGCAGTGTATACTCTCTGCACATTATTAGGCTTGCCACACTCTAGAGCGTCTCCTCTGAGAGCCTCTCTTAAATGCAGGAGTGTGGTGTTGTGTCCCCAGTCATTGGCATCGGCAACTTCTGTGAAACGTGCAATAAAATATTCCACGTCCCCTGACCCTTCAAACTTCGGTACTTTAAATGCAGTCTGTGCAGCACGATGTTGAGTGGCGCCTTGCAGCGCTTGTGCCAACAGTTGAATCGGGTCAACAGCTGGTTGTGCTGCCAATTGAATGGCTGGCTGTACTGCAGCAGGCTGTGCTGGTTGAAAGGCCTGTTGATTAGCTGGTTGAACAGCTTGCTGTATTGCAGGCTGTATGACTGGTTGAGCAGCTTGCTGTGCCGGTTGAATGGCTTGCTGATTAGCTGGTTGAACAGCTTGCTGTATTGCAGGCTGCAAGACTGGTTGAGCAGCTTGCAGTATTGCAGGCTGTATGCCTGGTTGAGCAGCTTGCTGTGCCGGTTGAATGGCTTGCTGATTGGCTGGTTGAACAGCTTGCTGTATTGCAGGCTGTATGACTGGTTGAGCAGCTTGCAGTATTGCAGGCTGTATGCCTGGTTGAGCAGCTTGCAGTATTGCAGGCTGTATGCCTGGTTGAGCAGCTTGCTGTGCCGGTTGAATGGCTTGCTGATTAGCTGGTTGAACAGCTTGCTGTATTGCAGGCTGTATGACTGGTTGAGCAGCTTGCAGTATTGCAGGCTGTATGCCTGGTTGAGCAGCTTGCTGTGCCGGTTGAATGGCTTGTTGTGCAGCTATCTGAGCAGCTGGCTCTACTGCTTGCTGTGTAGCTGCTTGAGCAGCCGGCTGGGCTGCTTGCTGTGTAGCTGTCTGAGCAGCTGGCTCTCCTGCTTGCTGTACAGCTGTCTGAGCAACTGGCTGGGCAGCTGCATTTCTTGTTCTCCTGGTAGCCATGCTTCTCCGTAATGGTTAGCTTGGTAGCGTGGTTGTCTCTTTGAGCAGTTGTGACCTTGTGGGTATTGAATGCAATATCCCACCGCTGCCACCAATGTAGTGCTTTTTGCTGCTACTTGGTCACAACTGCTAATCTGCTTGTCTATTTATTATTCTGCAACTCCCTATATAGGGCATCAACAAGACTAGTCTTGAAGCTTGAGCTTTATTGCAAGGAATAAAACAGAGCTCTCTGGCTCAGTTTCTCATATTTATATAAAAATATAATATATACAGTATAATGCAGAACCAATCAGATTACATGACAACAATGAAGCATATAGTAAGTTACTTAAGCGTAGCGCCTATTCACTGTCTTATTGGTCCTTAACCAGAATAGGGGCGGGCTCCTGTTTGACCTTTGACCCCGTAATATCACTTGCTAAATTGTCCAGAATTATCTACTCTTGGTACTGTTTGGGGGAGACAACTTGTAATCTTTGTGTAATCTTCACTAGCAATTGTGGTCGGCTACAGCTATCTCACCAGGTGAGCTCAACTCTCCAGCAAATTCTCCCACAGTAGTAACCATTTCACACTATTTTTCAAAATCTAACGTGTAGGACAAGAAAGACCCGCACCATTGGTTAATGAGTTATGTGATTTCTGGAGTTGCTCTTTGTCAAACATAAATTAGTTGATGCCAAAAATCATTTGGATTCATAGATAACTGTAGGCTGTCTATTTTATGTCCTTCGACAAATTTTTAATGCTCTTAAACCGTCTCTGAAAAGTTAGTGAGCTGAGTTTTAGACTGATGTGCAAACCCTCTTTTTTTAACTTTTTTTACTTTGCACATTTGGGAACAGGTTGCTAACCAATTTAATAAGCAACCAAAACTTTTTTAACGAGCAAAGTTTTAGAGTTCATTTGATAAATAGCTTGTTTTTTTCCAAAAATGGTAAACCAAATTTGAAAACTAAAACACTACTTTTCATTTTCCAAACATACTATCTATTTACAAAATGAAAATGTACCAGGTTGAATTGAACTTCACCTTAGAAATTATCACTCGCATGTACTAGAGCAGAGTTGTGTAAAATGCGCTGCAGGTTTTTTACAATAATGTTGCCATCAGCGCATAACCTCTGTGGTCAACCGTACAAATGTAGAACTCTATTTACTTCACTAAACCTTTTGTTTGTTGTAGGCTGATTTTCTAACGGGCAACCTTTTCTCAAACTGTGTTTCTGAAATGATTGCTCAGAGTTTTCTACACTAAAGATGATAATTATGCAAGGGGCTTTGGGTACTGCTCCATTGATTTGATTTATTGTTATTTCATGGAAGTGCAACTGTAAGTAACAATTGATTCTTACCGAAAAGACTCAAAAAGAAAAACTGAAGAAGACTACATCTCATATACAGGAAATTTTTTGTCACCATAACCTTTAGGTATCCAATTATTTAGTATGCAATTTATTATTTACGTAACTTATTGGGTTTGTAATTTATCAGCCAACTTCTGCATGGTGTGGTGAGTAGTCCGAAGCTAACCCAAATAAGTGTTAATTATGATTTGTTATTACAATGTCATTAGTTGTTTTTATTACTTAGTATTACAATAAAGCAGACCTTGTTTCCTATAGATATTATTTTGATAAAGGACAGTCAAATAAGTGGCAAGTTATTCTTGAGGATCCGGTAGCTGTCAATAGGTTTGTAATAAAAAAATAGGAAGTTTCAACTTTCTATTAGACTATTGCAAAAGATCCCCGAGCGTTATGTTTCAGTCGCTCTAATTTAGTGACAGTGAGAATAACAAAATACTTAGAATGTCGCTCACCATGACCACCTATGTTGTTGGTCAAAACAAAATTCCTTACCTTTTTGTTTGCCAAATGTTTTTTAGTTAATATATGCTTATCACATTCGCCTTTTCTTTGATGGAAAAAGAGTATGTTACAGTATTTACATCTCATCTTGTTGCCGTGTTTCACATACTCTCCGTTATATTGCGCTATTCTGTCATCCAAAGATACTTTAGAGGATCTATTGCTTTTAGATGTTATCTCACCCTGTGCACAGAATTGTTAGATACATACAATTAAGGTGATGAAATTATCTCCAAAGGATATTTGAAAACAGTAGACCCTTCCAGGTCATTATATCATGTTTATTTAACAGGAGCGCATATGGTGTCAAGTATATCATTACACTTTGCTGTTTCCTGGTCACAACCCCGGCTTAGTCTTTTTTCCCACCTCAGCATTGTTTCCCTACCAGCTCATTCTATCTCACTCTAAGTCTAGTCTGGCTTCTCGCCAACTCTTGTTTAATCTTCTCCTATTTATATTTTTAGCTAAACTCAAAACCAGCGTAGCCTTTGCGTGGTGAATAGTTTCTTAAACCATTTCACATTTGATTTTCTGTCCTGTTGTATAATTACTGGATGGTTCAAAATAACACATTTTAATCAACCTGCGGATAAGTTATAAATCCTTTGTAACCATATCTAAAGCAAAAGTTTGATCAATTCCCTTTCAAATCCGTGCAATTTCTTGTTAGGCTGTGCTAACTCTGCCACTTTCAGTGAGTTTGGCAACTTTTCTCCTGGAAAGTCTGTTTTCTTGAGCTTTGATTGATCAGGTGATGTCCGTGTATGCTAGTGTGGTATTAATAAGATGCCGGGGTTGTAGGCATTTCATGGATTTGACACTTGTGGGAAGGAAAAGGAATACTGGCAGACAGGCTAAGAACTCTTGTTATCGGGAAAGGGGGAATAAAAGTAATCAAATGGCTCAGAACTGGAGTACAACCTGGCTTCGCACTATTTTATTTCGCATTAATGGTGGAAGAATTACCACGACCACATTTCATTTTCTCGAACGCCTGAGAAAACCTTGGAGTTTTTGACGATGGTCATGTCAAACTGCTATTATGAGCCTTATACAATATGGGAGAGGGGAAGAGGGGTAGAAAGTAGAGGGGAAAGGGGGAAAGAAAAGATCAAGGGAGAGGGTGAAAGAGAAGAGGAAAAGGGAAATAAGTGATTGGGGATTGGGGAGAAGGGGAGATGCAGAGAGGGGAAGAGGGAGATCGGGAGAGGCATAGAGGGGAAGGGAGAAGGGAAAGAGGGACAGGGGGGGGGAGGTGAGATGATGAGATGGAAGATGAAGAGAGGAGAGAGAATTGGATGGGGAGAGGGGGGAGGGGGAGAAGGGGAGATGGAGAGATGAGGAGAGGGGGAGATGGGGAGATGAGGAGAGGGGAGAAGGTTTGACGGGCAGGGAATCAGAAGGGGGGATGGAGAGATGGGGATAGGGGAGACGGGAGAGGGGGAGACAGCGAGAGGTGGAGATGGGAAGACGAGGAAGCGGGGAGATTGGGAGATTGGGCGATTGGCAGATTAGCAGATTGGGAGAAGCGAGAAAGGAAGACAGGAGAGGGGGAGAAACTTGGAGGGGGAAAGGGCAAAAAAGGGGATAGAGGGAGGAGGAGGAGAAAAAGAAGAAAGGGGCGGAGTGTGGGAAGGGATGGAGGAGTTGGGTTGTACAATAAAATGGAAAGTCAGGTCTACAGGGTAAATGGGTTCAGTAACTTCTGTTTTAAAATTTTAAACTGATACTCTAATTTTATCATAATCATAAGGCAGTTGCTTAGCTTTAAAAGTTAAGATTTCACAGATTCAAACACTGAAAAAGAACTACAACAATGCTTATTTACTTGCCAGTTCCTGAGTAAATGTGGGTAGCTGGTCAGCAGTCTCATCTGTAAATGTTGTCTTAGGTGGTAGTTCGGATGTCGAACTCAAATGTAGATGGGCGAACTGAAAAACAAAGGTTCTGCCGAAGAAACTTACAATTATGTATCATAATAATGAGTCTGCATATTGATTATACTGTAGATGTAGACTAGCATTTAATTGATGAACTTACAGAAGTTTTCTTTACTTGCTTTTTGTGCTTAACCCGATAATGCCGTTGCAAACTGTTCGGAAGAACTGTGTGTTTAAATTCCGTATCACAGTCATCATAAGTGCAGTATAAAGTCCAACATGGCGGTTCACATTGCCCAAGAAGTTCTTTTTGACGATCTTTCGCGGATTCACAATAGCTGCACTCATTTACAAAGGATGTAGCATCAGGGTGATCCACTGACTGAATATGTCTTGCCATCAGAATCAGTGACATAGTTGAATAGTTACAGGACTTGCTCACTCGACAGTGATACTTCTGACATTGCGAACATCTACTGATTTTTTTGAAGTTGTCTTTAGGTGGTTTCTTTTTGTTGCATGGACAGTTTGCTGGTGTTTTGGAGGTGACCTGCATTCAAGGAAATCTCTGATTTACTCAGCCATTTCAAGCAGTAAACAAGGGCTACTATTTAGTGCTTCCTGTAGAGTCCTTCGAAGCAATTAAAGCACAAAATTGATTCATTTTCAATCTTGTCACGAAAAATGGAGCTTTTGAAAACAATTTTAAAGTTGGGCTCTGAGCTAATAGAAACTAGGTAGTAATATTGATCAGAAAATGGGTAGCACACTGCTACTGGTGCTCACATATAAAAAGTTTTACAGGGGAACATTCCATTTTACGTTTTCTTTAGTTTTATTCCACCCACAGCATTCACATTGCAAGTTCCATATTTAAAGTTTATTGTTAGATGGTTGGTGACATTCACAAAGTTAATTACAAAGGAGCGCCGAATAAAACTGCTACAGCTGCTCAATATTTTTGCGATTCAACTGGTTTTACAGGTTTTTTGCATTATCTTGTTTGTGGCGGGTATTATACTATCAACTGACCAAGGGAATGTCAAAAATAGCAAACTGCACCGTTTTAAAAGACTTAGACCCTTAAAAGTCATTTTGAGCATATGTTTACCCCATTTCACATTATCAATGTCATGTCAGTTTTTTACCATTTACATTTGTTGAATACTTAGTTTATTTCGGTCATCACTGGCGCTTTCCAGGGACAAAACTGTGTTTTGCTAACTTTGATTTGATGATAGGTATGTCCTGAATTGATAAAAACTCGCATATTGTAATGACATTCAAAGAAGTTGTGTCAAACTGTATTCATGCTAATATATAGCTTTAGCACAATTTCATACTGATCGCACTACCAGGTTTATTAATCAGGAAGTTTTGCCTAAAGTCATGGTGCCAAATATCTTTACAGTTTTATGAGCTCCAACTTCTTCGGCTAGATAGTAAGCATTTGATGGCCTCAAAGGACTGCTCTTGGAATTGACACAAAAGTCTGAAAGCGTAGCGTGTACAAAACTCATGCGAGCCTAGCGTGTATTGAAACTCATAAAAGTCCTCGACCGAGCATTGCTCGTGTTTGGAGTTATGTGACCAAAGTCCTTCATCGAGCAATGCTTGTGATTTATTTTGTTTGGTTTTCGGAACTTATTGCTTAAGTTATAATTTTTATACCATCGTGTAGAGCAGAGAATTGCCTATTTTCCGGTTTTTGTTTAAAGACTCTACGACCTTCTAAACGGAAACAGTTCCAAATATCCTTGACCCATCACTTCCTGTATTCAATTTCGGAATTTTTTTCATAATGAGGGGCAATTTTTTTCTGGAAAGGAGCAAGCACATTGTTTTCTTCTGCTGATTTAGTTAGTTTATTAATATCTTAGCTTGTTTGAGCTCTCTGATAATGGAATTGAAGGTTAGTAAGCTAGTAATTAATTATTTAGATACGGCATTGATAATAAATAACTACTTTTGACTTTTCTTTTTATTATTTTTGTAAAGTTGTTGATTGATGTTGTTCTTTACATCAAAATGTAGCTCTAAATGTTTCTAGTTCATTTGTGCACCAATGAGGGCTTCCTTTTTGCTTGTAATAAATATAAATATTATTTTCAGAAACAAACTTCCGAAATTTTCCGTAATCTGTGCAGCCAATGCTAGATTGTTGTTGCAGTGTTCTAACACTTTTTTTGCATATTTTTGCTGCAAACTTTGCTAGTCTTATCAAAATTTTGTCTTCTTTTCAGACGTGCTATCAGTTTTACGTTTAGTGTGTTATTTCTTTGTAACTGGTTGATCTGTTGAGGTCATTACTAAAAAATGGTCTCCGAACTGAGAAAATAATAAAAAATAGTTTAGACTGATGGAATCAATATGTTTTTAATTTTCATAAGAGAAGAGAGAATGCGGACTCATATGAGCATAAATCTGTTACCACATCATGTATAGATAAATTTTATTAAAATTTTGAAAATTGAACTTTTTTTTGCCGAAAGGGGGTGACCGATGAGCTCATTTATTGGTCGGAGTGATCGAAAATCGAAGAGTTTTAAGACAAGAGAATTCGTATGTAAATTCTTCAGGCACGTTTTTTCAGTTTTAGAAATATTTCTGCGTGGCTAATTTTTTAATACCTCAGGGTACAAAAATGCTAGGAACAAAAACTAAAAAGGCATCAAATAGACACAATTTATGGCGCAGACTAACCAATTATCGCGCTGCTTACATAGCTTTGTACTTCAAAAATAATGGGTGAAAAATGCGTTGTATATCTGCAATTTTCTATTCAGCCGTCGGCCCTTGAGAGTTCGGTATATGTCATTCAGATTCTCGGTTATTTTACCAACCTAGTGGTATACTATGTATCATAGAGCAATCATGTGATTATGATAATTTCACCGAAGATTCATATTCGAATAAACAAAAAAACTTCTATTACGCACCATTAACTAATTTGCTCAACGGATGGTCATGCATCACTGATTTAGTATCAATGCAAAGGACACTATTGTCATAAATGCTTGTTATGCGACCACAAACCATTGTTTTTACAAGCAAAGCTACTTTTTCTCATTATTTTTCTGAGACAACCACTGGTGTGACGCAAATAACTTCTGCACCATTGGATTGAAAAAAAAGTTTTCTAAAAGCTGCAGCTTTAATTAAGAAAAAAACTGTCAAAATGAAAAATTGCACTTGTGCTAGCTACAAAGTGGTATAATCATATGGATAAACAGTGTTTTGAAGTAGGCGAATGTCAAGTGGGAAAACAGAGTTAACTAACTGAAGAAAGCAAGGTAGAGGAATAACTCACTTGTCCTGAAAGGCGCATGTGCGTGCTAGAGGATAAGTGAATGGCTATGGGTCTCGACTTTTTAAAACCAACCACTTTTTTACAAAGAGTGCATATCATTTGATCTCCTTCAACATGAAATGTTCCCTCAGGATATGATTCCGCTCGAGTTTTTGCCGTTGCGCTCTTAAGTCTCTTTGGTCTCACTGGTAAGATCTCACTCAATGCCTTTGACATAAATCAAGTTAACATAGTCAAGTCAAGTTCTCAAAATCAACTGCAGTTATTTTGCAAGCCATAAACGAATTACAACCAGATCATTTTCAGGCTCATAACATCATCTCAACAATCAAAACTGAATGAACCAAAGCCATTGTAATTAAAAAGCTGTAACCCACTCAAGCAACAAAGCAATCATCTTATATAATGTCAAGTGTCAAAATTATGTTTTGTGCATATCTGTAAAGAATCGTTTTGCAAAGTTCTTGGTTTGCTCCTCTCTGAACTTCCTCTAAGTTGTCGCTTTGATCGTAATATTGTAAAAGATTTTGTCACACCTTCACCGAAGAGCTACTAGATAAGTGTATCTGGTTAGCAATGTAATGAATAATTGCTATAGAACGCTACTTGTTTAGTAGTGATGGCTCTGTTTATTAGTTGACAGAACACGGAGCTAGTTTAATACTTAGCCGTGTTGTGCCATGTGCAGATATACCAACAATACTTGGCTACCTGCCGAACTAACTGCACCGGGTTATAGCAATGAATACTTTATTCACTCAAGAAACAAAAGCTTACTCAGCGGTGTTCTCTTAGCAAGCGCACAATCAACTCTGCCCACTGGGCCACATGTCACCACATTTATGCAATAGAATATGTAGATAAGCGATTGAAAAATACTATAATATGATTGGCACAAAAACATCAGGCCATACAAGAATGAATACAAAACAAACAGGCGCAATAAAAACATATATACAGTGATAGCAATGAGTCAAAACGCTCACAGTTAATTTATCCAGTCAGGTGGGGAATCCCTAGCTCGAGGTCCTTGACCGTCTTGTTAGCAGGCACTGCGGTACGCATGTGTATCTGTGCTGGTTTAGATGAGGGCAGTCACGCGTAGCTAGATCCATACTAACTATGTTCTCCGTTAAATAGCTCAGTTGTACGCATACATTCATACATTGGCTAGTAATTCAGATAGTACTAGGCCATGGTGTTAATCAATGAGTGGCCACCTATGTTAAAATCCATTACAATATGAAAGCTCAGCATTTCGTTGAATTTTACCAAACTTCACAAACGGTTTGTAGGATGTTTTGCTGTTTATCGTGTTTCCAAACCCCAACTCTGAACCCATTTTCCTCTACACTGCAAATTCTCCCCTTACAACAGACTCTCCCTCTACAACACACTCCATATGCACTCCACATGTTCCAGTCTACCTTTTCCCAACTTATACCATTTGTACACGATGGTTTTTCTATTTTACACATCCTCCGCAGTACATTTGACCAAAACTTTTTTTTCACACGAGGTTTTCTCTGTAAAATTAGCTATAATTGAGGCGCTATCGTCTAGCATACTAAAAATTAAGCTTTGCATTACCATCTACCTTCGCCGCTCTTTAACATTAGGTTCAGATGTTAATAACTTGAGGCCAACCGTACACAAAGTTACGTTTGTGTTCAATACCTGACCATCACAAATACATATATAAATAGTCACGTACACTGCTGCCCATACTTTGCTTTTTACTGCTGCTATCTTTTGTGATCCTCTCTTGTAGGGAGTGTGATTATTGTGCATGTTACTAAAAACTAGTCCTTTAAAAATAATAATCTCGTCAATGCCAAAGTTTTGCCATTTTCTAACCCAAAGACTAAGCTGCTAATCAGAGGGTTCTACAATTTTCGGGTTGTTTTTTTTAAAATATGGAATAGCACCACCGAACAGTATTGTGGTAGATTTCAGTGCACTCTAGTGGTAAACGGGTAGTTTACACTAGGAACCTTGTGAAGCAATGCGCTAGGCTTCTGCTCACAGCATTTGGTTAATAGCTGTTGGGTAGGAAGTCATACTGTGCCGGTAGCATGGTAAGCAGGGCCGGTATTGACCCCTGCAGGGTCGGTAGTGACCTCTACCGACCCGGTACAGCTGTACTGGGCCGGCACAAGATGGCCGCCTTAGACGAGGATCTGTAAATATGTCCAGGAACTTAGTCAAGGTCGTAAACAGGAAGTGCCTACCCCTAAAGTACCAACTTAGTGGACCTAATTCTATATACAGCCTGGGGACCCTGTAGGAGCCGTCATTGGACAGTTAGGAGAAAAGACTCCGCCCTTAGCCACTTGGCACCTCCTTGTATTATCTTGCATTGCATTGTGATTGGTTGAGTATTTATATAATTGATGTCATTGGTTGCATTACTTCCTGTGCATTGTCTCTTATATGTTTTGTGTTCATTTGCTCTCCTATAAAAGGAGAGCCCCTACTGTTACTCTGTGCATTCATTACAATGAGCCATAGCATGTATTCTTATATTGCTAAACACCTAGAGGAATAATTACCCTCAGGACTGCTTTGTAATAAAGCCACTATAGCAAACACTACTCGGTACTGTTTGTCTGAGCCATGGGCTCTTGCCTTACCGGGTAATTCGGTTGCCCTATACAGTTGTCACTGTCGGTCAGTACAGTGTCCCCTCTGGAGAGAGGTAGAATACTCGAGACTAGTGGATGTCCGTGGTAACAGACCGGAATCCATTACATTGGTGGCAGCGGTGGGATAAACGGTACCTTCCCACGCTGTGCTCTTTCACGCTACCCTCTGGCCCTGCGAATGCACTGCAGGCCAGCTACCACTGAGGAAAGAGAAGTGATCTACCGGGTGTAGATCTGGAGAGAGGAGGAGAAATTGATCTACCGAAGTAGTAGATCGGAAGAGCAATTGACGCAAGATACTACCGGATTTCTCTGCAGGTTCGTTTGAGTGCGCTCCGAACTGCAGCAGCTATCCCGGCACAGTATCCACTACTAAAGGCTGTCTGCATCAACCGTAGAGCTTGCTCCGTTTGCAGCAGTCCAGTACAGACGCTACAGTATCTCCTACAGGCTCGTAGAGTTCGCTCCGACCTGGACATAGAGATACCGGCACTGTGCGAAAGGAAGAGAGAGTCGTGTATCAGCTATACAGACTCAGCTACCAGAGGTTACTCAGCTTGGAGTGTTACTCAGCTGGTAACAGTGACCCCGGCACTGTATCCATTTACAGTGTCACTACAGTACTGCCTGTAGGCCCGTAGAGCTTCGCTCCGCCCTGCAGCAGTACAAGAAGTTTCGTAACGGTTGTTACAAGCGACGGAGTGCCAGATACTGCCACAGTATCCATTGGACCAACCCCTAGATCTGCTAGAGCCACTGGAAACACAGCTACCGACCCGGATCTAACCTATACCGGCCCGGGATCCAGTTGTACTGACCATTTCTTAGATTTGAGTTGAGATCACTCCTCTATCTGCAAAGAATGGCCACCCAGACGGCACGCAGCGCTGGTCGAGCACCCGCTGGCAACCCAGAAGCTACAGCCATTGATAGATTGACCGAAGCATTGACGGCTATGATGAGGCCCAACCAAGACAATGCACCAGCTAGACTAAAGGCTCCGAAGTTCGACGGCGAAGGAGACGTCGAGTACTTCATCAGCCGATTCATTGAGGTAGCCGAAATGAATGAGTGGCCAGAGAACACGGCCATGTTATCCCTAAGGGATGCATTACGAGGTAAAGCATTGGACTGTGGAAAGCCTCCACATCTGCAGGGTATCTTTGCTGCACTACGAGCACGTTTTGGGCTAACACAAAGGGAAGCTATGTCCCGGCTGACCAGCCTACGCCGCCAACACAAGACGTCGCTCCAAGAGCATGCAAGTGAAGTAGAGCGCCTAGTGCGCGTTGCTTACGCAGATCTACCTCACCGACCCATGCAGAGGATGATGCTGGACATCTTCAGCACCACGGTTGGAAATGCTTACCTGCAAAGGCACTTGTTGGCCATGCAGCCCATTGACATTGCTGAAGCAGTCAGGGCCGGCAACGAGTATATGCAGATAAAAACACCGTCAGAAGAGGGCCGGACTCGTGTACGGCTGGTGGAAGAGGATACCGATGAGGAGGAAGAAGGACGAGAGACGGTGGCCAATAGCCCGTCCCCACCTGTCTCCCCCACCATTCCGGCGCAGCAACCCCACCACGCTCCCGCACCTGCAAACCTGGATCCCATGGGCACGGTTATGGACCGCCTGAAGCTTCTGACTGAAGAACTGCAGTCATTGACCGCAACCAGGCAGGCCGCTACCCTTCCACCGGTAGAATCGCTACCTACACCGGTAGCTGACTACGGTCGGATAACTCCTGACACCCCATACAGTCCTGGAACTCTAGAGAGGAGTGGGCAGATCCCTAGAAGAATGCAAGCGACCGTCCCACCATTGGAGCGACCCTATCAGGCCAGCTACTTCCTGGATGGAAGAGTGGCCGATCAACCAGCAACCCTGTTAATCGATACGGGTTGCACAACTAATTTGCTGTCAAGATACTTGTACCAGCAACTGCCCGAACCAGTAAAAGACACATTGCAACATAGCGATGCGCATGGACTCATGGCTTATGGGTCGAGGATCCCCTTTTTCGGTACACTACAAGTGGACTTGCAACTACAGGGACTGAGGAAAAGCGTTAACTTCGTCGTTAGCGACATCAATGAAGATGCCATAATTGGCATGCCATTCCTCACCTCACACGAGTGTGCCCTACGCTTTCCAGAATCCGAATTCATTATTGATGGACATGTGCTGCCTTGTACGGACGAACACGGACAGCCACTTAATGATAGTGTCCATCTGACACGAGCAGAGCTGACAAAGGAACCCCCTTACACTCCTGAAGAAGAGGGCATTCCCCATCAACCACCCGCCGTAGAGAGAACTACAGGCGGAATGTACCAGGCTGTGAAAAGCCCCCCGCCACAGGTAGAAGGCAGGAGATTTGAGCCGGATCGGACGACAGCTGCTGGAGAGAGGCAGTTGCCCTCCAACCACCAACCCTCTATGAAGAGACCGAGAGCTGAAACAAGTACTACCCCAAGACCAACGGCCAGCGTGCCGCAACTGCCTATCCGCCACAATAAGGAACTGCTCGAACGACTGGAACGGCATAACCCCGTACTACTGAAGCAAACCCACTCCACATTACCAAAGTACCGGCCCTCGGCACCACGGAATAAGTCGCACGGCTATCCTGCCCAGACTACCCGTGTCTCAGAACAACCTGGAATCCCTCAGAGAGCCACCGCCAGTCGGCCACCCGCAGTACTCTACTTCCTTCCAGGGCGAATAGAAGGCCATCCCATTTCGGTGCTAGTCGATGCCGACTGCGCCCTCAACCTATTGTTGCAACAGGTCTTCCAAACCCTGTCCCCCGCCGTCAAAGGTACCCTACGAGCAGGACCTCCGTACGGGATTATGACGGACGGTTCAAAGGTACCCTACTTAGGCACCGTGACGATCCCCATCCGCCTAAGGGAAGTAAAAGTGGACGTCACCTTCACGGTGGGACGAATGAGCAAAGACGCCATACTAGGCAGGCCATTCTGCCTCTCTCAACGGTGTCAGTTGCACCCTGAAGAAGCAAGAATAATGGTCAACGGGCACCCTCTGCAGTGCACAGACCAGCAGGGCAGACTACTGGTCAATAAAGTACAAGTAGTACGAGCCGTCACTATCCCTCCGTGTTCAGAAATAACACTAGTGGGACGAGTAAACTCCAAGAACCATGGGCCCCTTGGTATGGTGGAAGGATACCCAGATGCTCCCCCCTTGGCTACCAGCATCAACCACCCAGATGGACAGGGGCGGATAATCGTGCGGTGCATGAACCCAACCGATCAACCGTTGGAATTGAAAGCAGGACAGACTATTGGGCGATATACCCTCTTGGACCCGGAGCACTGTCCCTCTCTGGACTCCCTCCCCCAAAAGGACACAGAGCATCCTGCAAACCCGGAATCGGTACCAACGGTGCCCGTCCACCTAGAGGACCTGTACAAAAGGGCCCTGTCAAACTGCAAAAGCAACCAAGAGGCCAGACACCTCGCCCAGCTGTTGGGACAGCATGGGACCACCTTCAGCGCGGGAGATCATGACATAGGGCGCACCAATTTGGCTGAACATAGCATCCCCCTCCTACCAGGTGCCAAACCTATCCGTCAACCCCCCCACAGGCTGGGACCCCAAAAGGAAGAAGAGGCAGAAAAACAAGTCAACCACCTACTGAGCAAGGGCCTGATAGAACCCGCCACCGGAGCATGGAGTTCCCCCGTGGTACTGGTTAAAAAGAAAGATGGGTCATGGCGGTTTTGCATCGACTACCGCCGGCTCAATTCGGTAACCCAACTAGATGCTCATCCCTTGCCCCGGATAGACGAGAGCCTGGATGCCCTTGCTGGAAGTAAATACTTCAGCACACTAGATCTCGTCAGCGGTTACTGGCAGGTACCCCTAGATGAGGACGCCAGCGAGAAGTCGGCATTCTCTACACGAGCAGGACTCTACAAATGGAAGGTGCTGCCGTTTGGCCTCACCTCGGCACCAGCCACCTTCCAGAGGCTAATGGAGAAGGTCCTTTGCGGGTTGCATTGGAAGACCTTGCTCCTATATTTAGATGACATCATAGTCATCTCCCTAGACTTTGCCACTCACCTTGAGCGGTTGGCTGAGGTCCTCCACAGGCTACGAGAGGCGGGACTCAAACTGAAGCCAGACAAATGCGACTTACTACAGAAGCAAGTCCGCTACTTAGGACACATTGTCAGTGAACAAGGAGTAGCTACCGACCCTGATAAGGTCGCTGCCGTCGCCAACTGGAGCTTCCCTCGAGACCTGAAAGATCTCCAAGCCTTCCTAGGGACGGTAGGGTACTACCGCCAGTACCTATCGGACTTTGCAACAGTAGCCAAACCCCTCACCAGACTCACAGAGAAGAACGCTTTGTGGGAGTGGGGCCCAGAACAGGAACAAGCTTTTACCCATTTGAAGAAGAGCCTCATTACGGCTCCCATCCTAGGCTACCCTGAACCCCAAGGGTCATACATATTGGACACCGAAGCTAGCAATGATGGCCTAGGGGCTGTCCTATCTCAGATCCAAAATGGTCGAGAAAGGGTGATCTCGTACTACAGCAAAACGCTGGGCTCAGCAGAACGCAACTACTGCGTCACCAGGAAGGAGCTCCTGGCAGTAGTGAAGGCTGTACGGCATTTTCGGCCATACCTGTACGGACAAAAGTTTAAATTGAGGACGGACCATGCCTCGCTGCTATGGCTTTGCCGAAAGAGAGAACCGACAAGTCAGGTAGCCAGATGGCTGGAAATTCTCTCCGAATTCCAGTATTCAATCGAACATCGGAAGGGCTCGCACCATGGCAATGCCGACGGACTGAGCAGACGCTGCCCGGACACCTGCCGTCAGTGCCAACACATCCAGGAAAGGGACGGTGGGCCCACTAAGGATGAAGTAGCAGTGGAGCTGACTCACCCCCAAGAGAGAGCAACCCTCTCTCCCAGCCACGTCGTCTCGGCTATAGGCCACCCAAGTGTAGCCACCCCAGACTCCGCCTTGGTTAAAGCGCAACAGGAAGGCCAACACGAAGTGGCCATCATGTATGCCGCAGTCTTAGGGAATCACACCCTGACACAAGAACAACTAGAACTGGGGAGTGGTGAGCTACGGACCCTGGCCCGCCGACAGTCGGCCATGAGAATCAGGTCTACCGGTGTACTAGAGATCCAGGTGGCAGTCAAAAAGAAGTCTCGGTGGTGCGCCCTCTGCCCTCCGGGACTGCGAGGAGCCACCATGTGGCAAGTTCATGAACTGGCGCACCAGGGTGTAACCCGTACCCAACGGAGACTATTACTCACCTGGTACTGGCCAGGAGTATATGCTGATGTCAGGCGCCTCGTACGGAGTTGCGAGGTCTGTCAGCGCGCAAAAACAGGAGGAGTCCACCCTAACCCCCACAGGCAACGCATGTACGCTGGCCGCCCTTGGCAAAAACTGGCGGTTGACCTGGTTGGACCACTGCCCGAGACAGCAGGAGGAAATCATTGGATCTTAGTCCTGACAGATCATTTCACTCGTTGGCAAGACGCGATAGCCTTGCCCGATGCAACTGCACCCGTAGTTGCCACTGCTCTCGACGAAAGAGTGTTCTCATATTTCGGGATCCCTGAACAAATCCATACGGCTCAGGGGGCACAATTTGAGAGTAGCCTGATGCAAGAACTATGCTCCCTATGGAATGTAGACAAAACTAGGACTACCCCATACCACCCACAAGCTAACGGGGTGGTAGAGAGGAATAACCGAGTATTAGGCGATTCCCTGAGGTCCCTACTGCTGAGAAGACAGCCCAACGAGTGGGACCTGCTGTTGCCACAACTCATGCGTGCTTTTAGAGCCACACCCCATACAGTGACCGGAGAAACGGCAAACTTCCTCATGATGGGTCGAGAGCTCCGCCTACCCGACCAAATCACCTGCCACCCTCCGTTACCCGACCAGCTCCCTGTTCACGCCTACGCTCAGGCGCTCAAGGAGAGACTAGAGGAAGTACACCACACCTTACGAGAGGAACAGACCCAAATAAGGACAGACGAAGGGGAGGAACCCACCACGTTCGCCCCAGGAGATCAAGTATGGCTGCTAAATCGCAGACGGCGGAAAGGGGAGAATCCCAAGCTCCAGCCAAAGTTTGTCGGACCATTTGAAATTGAGGAGGCCTACCACAATCACACCTACCTTATTATGAGGCATGGCCAGAGATCCGTGCAGAATGGTTGTAACCTGAAGCCTTACTACCCCTGCACCGACCCCCGGGGTCAAGCCCCGGCAGCGCTTGAACCCAACCGTCGACCCAACATGAGGGGCGCCACCCGGAAGAAAAGGAGGCCACGAGAACCAGTGGAGACTGAATACTTTCCGCCCCCTACCTTGCCAGAATTCCCCCAAATCAACAGACCGGTACCCATGGAAGAGGATCCAGTAGGCTTACCCGAGCCGCCTCCAGCCGCCACCCGGCCCCTACCACAGACCCCGGATCCGACACCTCACCTTCCAACGGAAGCCCCCATGACGAACCCCAGGAGCCGTCCACAACGGAATGTGGGACCTCCAACCAGATACGGAGAAGCCTATTGCCACTTAATATGTGCCGGCGAAGACTCCGACCAGCAATACCAGGAAAACTTTCCTGCCCTTCCTTCGCCAGACCCAGCAAAACGGTTGGCCTTCCCTCGACCCACCTGTCTTGACCCAGCTAACAGCCTCGTCAAGATGTCGGTTCGACGTCACGCTTAACTACACATATATAACCTGGGTACAAGTGTTACCCCCCACACATATCTACTCTTAATATTTTATTATTAAAGCCAGGCTATGACTTTAATGGAGAAAGGTATGTGGTAGATTTCAGTGCACTCTAGTGGTAAACGGGTAGTTTACACTAGGAACCTTGTGAAGCAATGCGCTAGGCTTCTGCTCACAGCATTTGGTTAATAGCTGTTGGGTAGGAAGTCATACTGTGCCGGTAGCATGGTAAGCAGGGCCGGTATTGACCCCTGCAGGGTCGGTAGTGACCTCTACCGACCCGGTACAGCTGTACTGGGCCGGCACAAGATGGCCGCCTTAGACGAGGATCTGTAAATATGTCCAGGAACTTAGTCAAGGTCGTAAACAGGAAGTGCCTACCCCTAAAGTACCAACTTAGTGGACCTAATTCTATATACAGCCTGGGGACCCTGTAGGAGCCGTCATTGGACAGTTAGGAGAAAAGACTCCGCCCTTAGCCACTTGGCACCTCCTTGTATTATCTTGCATTGCATTGTGATTGGTTGAGTATTTATATAATTGATGTCATTGGTTGCATTACTTCCTGTGCATTGTCTCTTATATGTTTTGTGTTCATTTGCTCTCCTATAAAAGGAGAGCCCCTACTGTTACTCTGTGCATTCATTACAATGAGCCATAGCATGTATTCTTATATTGCTAAACACCTAGAGGAATAATTACCCTCAGGACTGCTTTGTAATAAAGCCACTATAGCAAACACTACTCGGTACTGTTTGTCTGAGCCATGGGCTCTTGCCTTACCGGGTAATTCGGTTGCCCTATACAGTTGTCACTGTCGGTCAGTACAGTGTCCCCTCTGGAGAGAGGTAAAATACTCGAGACTAGTGGATGTCCGTGGTAACAGACCGGAATCCATTACAGTATGTACTTTTCAGAAAGAAAAGCCTCACTAAAAGAGACAACTGTTCACTCAAATAAAAGTTTCCAACAGCTTTTTTTTTAGAAGTTTCTCATTTCTACGTGATGTTGACATTTTTGTTTAACGGACTATATTTTTCCAAATTCAATACTCAGTAATATATGACTTGCACCTTCATTGTCCAAAAAAATGGTCTAGGCAAATGTTGAATGCACTACCAAGGATAAGACGGCCCCTCACATTCATTTTTATTATCAATTTTTGGGTAAAAATGTAGAAAATATGGGCTGGATAATGCAAATTTTGAGTCCACTTATTTTACTTCTGTCAAACCAAATCACTCTCACTAATTAACTTCCATTCTGCAGGCAAACATTTTGATAGAGGACTAGCTAGAACGATTGTATTTTCTGTACCATGTTTGTATCGAGACCAACCAGTTCTGGTTTCTAATTACGCTTTTCTCGTTTAAGAGTTTTCTGTTTCCTTACTTTGTAGCTGTTTAATTGCACAATTGTTACGATGGAGTCCGAAGAAGTTTTGAGATGTTACATTGTGGATGAAACAAAAGTCTGCAGATTTAGGTAGACTTCTCACCAGCTGCCAATGAAAAGTAAAATTTTTTTTGGGTTACACCAATTTCACGAAAGTGATACATCACTGTCACTACACTCACATGTGGTTACACTGGATAATTTGAAGCTTCTTGTTTTTCACACATATCCAGTTTCAACACCTTTGGCAACATTAGTGCTGCAAATAGCAATAAGCATCTGGCATTTGGCTTATCACCACGTGTTCACATTCAGAGAGCGACAATGTTTTTTCGACATACCTCCCGACAAATTATACAGCAACGGTGCTACCAATAGAAATTTTCTTTCATCGGTGGTAGTATCCCATTTTTTCATAATACGGAAACATAATAAGTGTCCACTGGGTTGCAGCATTTACATTTGAGTCTATGACTGGGTTTCACATGCCTTTCATTATACGATGATATTCTGCTATGAAAAGATGCTTTGCTAATTTTTTTAAGTTCTGCTGTTGTTTTGCAATTATATTCAACCAAAACATAAAGACTCGAGAATGCTGTACACAAATATGGATAGCTGTTTAATCCCTATCAAGAGAGATGAATTTCACAGTGAAATTCCACTGGAAGTGTAAGACACGAGTAACTACTCGAAAAAACTGTGGTGGATTTTTATGACACCTTTCTGTGCGCAAGGTCCCCCTGACAACTGCTGGGTGTCAGACACACCTCAACTAAGTCTGGCATAGCCAGAAAACAAGTGAGAGAACCGGTAGAATCACTACCGGCCCTGCAGCATTCACTGCCGGCCCTGCAACATGCACTACCGGCCCTGCAGTGTCACCACTGGCCCTATACCGGGTCGGTGAAGGAAGAAGGGCTGTCGCCGGTGAGCCCAAAATGGTACAGAAGATGCAGGGGCCCAACTTTGCAGCTTATCAACCACCGGAAAAACCAAAGACAAGGAACACAAGCCGTAAGAGCCAGGAACTCGAGCTAGCTATTGCACCGTCATGATTCAGCTTTGCTGACTGATAAGCTCGCCCCGCACACCTGGGCGCCTTGCGCATTTAACCCTAGATTAGCCAATACTGCATTATGATAACAATATCTTACGTTTCTATTCACGCAATTACTTCTTGTCACTGTTGATTTGTTGCCCCCTTATTTGGGCATATGTTTTCTCCTACTCGGCCTATAAAAGACAGAGAATGTTCATTAATCTTTGTATTGTATCGGGATTTTGCTTGTGATTGTACCAAGCGGCATAATACATTGCCGGTCTTATACTACACTGGGTTGTGCTTGTATAATAAACTATGACATACTCCTTGAGAAATTGAGTTGTGCGTTTGAGCCGTGGGCTCTGAATACTGTTGTGAAGTTGAGATATTCCTCCTTTTGGAAGTTGACCTCTGGAGTGAGGTGTTGTTGGTGGACATTTGGTCGGCCCCCCAAAATCCACTGCAATACCAACCAGGCTACAGCAAAGAAAACACAAAAATTCCAGGGGCAGTAAAATAGGATGAGATCCCCCATTTTGGTGTCTAAGGAAAAGTTAGTTCTCCTGGTTTGTAGTGACTTTTTGGGGTACCATGTGTCTGTGAGAGCCTTTAAAGATACCTTTTTTTGTGTGCACCAGCTGTTTATTTTTGTAGTTGATGTTATAAAGCTTTTATACCATGTAGGATTATGATTATTCGCTATACGTTTTGTGCAGCTGCTGTTTATATAACGGTTTGCATCATGGTTTTCTTTGTTTGACTGATATATGTTGGCCATTAATAGTATCTTGTGAGATTTGATCTGCATTGTTGAGTTACAAATCTTGCTGTAGGTTATTTGTATAAATTTGTAATGAAATTTGCCTAGTGTGACCATGCAGTTAGATAGTGCGCCTGCTGGTTTTAGTTACTAGTAGTTGGCACATGAGTGAGCAATGAGCTGAAAGCGCTAGCTAAACAAGCAATAGCCTGTTGGTTGAAATAACTGGCACTTTGCACAGATGGAGAAGACCATCCAAGCACCCTCTCTTGGTCAAGACTAAGCGCAGAGGATTACAAGCTTTGTACGATGGTTTGATGACATCTATCCATTGTTTCAATTAATGTTTGAATCTTGGCGACTAATCAGTTCTGATTCAGCCAGCTTATATATGTGTTTCTTTTTGATTTAGCCAATTTATTATGTATCATACATCTGTAGTGCCAGCTATTATTTAAGCCAAGAACATCTTACCATTTTTTAACTGCTTTCATTTTCTATAAATAGCGAGGCAGTTCGCCAACGCTCGGAGTTGTTTTAGATTTGCTTAGAACTAGTTTTAGCTAACGATCAGATATTACTATTGGATGACGAGTTCGTGTGTTACAGGAAGTTCAAGGTTGTAACATAGGTTCTATTGCTATTGGCTTAACCAAGGAATACGGGTACACACACGGATTATGGGAACTTAGGCTAACTAGAGAAGACCTGACGTCATCCAGGTAATAGAGGTCCTCTTAACTTACGATTTACTGGTAAGTGGACGGGTTTTGTTGCTTCTCTTCAAATCCTTTATCTAACATGGCGCAGTCGGCGTAAGACCGGGTGTTATTGTTATAATTGTGTATTATTGAAATTATTTATTGGTACAACGGAGGTGTATGTGAGGCTTTTGGTGCCGTGTGGGCACTGAAAGAGTGTAGGTGTAGAGATGCTAGAGCTGCGTGGGTCCTCCTTGGTGTGTGTGGTGATAGCGGTGTGCGTAGAGGTGTTGGGTGATTCAGAGCTGTGTGAGATCTCCGAGTTCAGTGGTTATTTGAAAATTGGTACAGTGTTCTTTTTTGGTGAAGTGGAAATTTGGTGTTATAGGTGCAGTGTCTATTATACGTGGTGTTAAGTATTTATTTGTGGCGTTGTTGTTGATTATTTACCGGAATAAGGGAACAATGGAGTTATTATGCGATATTGTGAATTATTATTGTGGTGTGTTTACTAATACATTGGATAACGATACATCCGAGTTATTACGTGATGTTGTGGAATATTAGCGTGTTGTGTTTACTTGTATATTGTTTAAGGGAACAGTTGATTTATTTTGAGATATTATGAAGTATTATTGTTATTGTTGTGTTGTGGTTACTTGAACATTTGCTATTACTGTGGTAGAGGGGTGCTGCTGTACTGAAATTGTACAGATATTGTTGGGAATTATTATTAATATTGTAATAGATTTCAACATAGGTGGCCTGTCTCATTGATGCTATGCTAGCCAGTATGCAGAGATGCATGCGTGCCTGCCACAGTAGAGAGAAGAGCAAAGACTCAAGCAGGGGATTTCCCGCCTCACTAAAGAAATTGACTGGCTAAAGAAATCGACTGGCTGGTTATTGTTGTGCTTAATGTATGTATATATATTTTCATTTCGCCTGCTTGTTTATGCTATTTTGTATGACCTAACTATTATTATAGACCAATCATTTTATGTTATGTTTGGAGTGCTTGTTTGCATATTCAACTGCATAACTCTGGCAACATCTGGCCCAGTGGGCATATTGGATTGTGCGCTTACAAAGAGAAATACTCTGAGTAAGCTTTTGTCTCTTGAAGCAATAAAGTGTTAGCTATTGTAACCCGGTGTGTTCAGTTGGCAGGTAGCCAAATAGTATTAGTATACTTGCACACGGCACAACACTGAGCTTATTGACTCATAGCTGATCTATAGATAGAACCACTACTAGCAAACAAGTAGCTCTCATTAGCAATTATAGTTACATTGCTAACCAAGTACACATCTCTAGTAGCTGTTAGGTGAAGGTGCGACAAAATCCTTCACATTGGTGGCAGCGGTGGGATAGTCAGCAAACGACAGACACTGCTAGAGAAGCTGTACATGGCCAAACACCACCTCTACTCATTCCCCCCTTTCCCCTAGTATTGGAGTCCTCAAGACTTCAATGATTCCAAATCACACCTCTTCCACCTTACACTTTCACACCACACTTCATCTACACCACACTTCTTCTACATCATACTAGTAGTAATATATGAGCAGATCTCCCTACCAAGTGTTTTTTTGTGGATTTGATCTTGGAGTTGAGACAATGGGTTACGGCGTTGGATGAATTCGCCGAGTTTATATTGTATTTTACTTGAGGGGTATTTGAGTGGCATTTGAATGGCATTTAAGTGGCATTTGAGTTTTGATTATTTTTTTACTTGATTTGAACTCATATGGCAGCTAGATTTTGAATGTATGGCATTTAAGTTTTGATACTTTTTTCACATAATTTGAACTCATATGGCATCTTGAGAGAAAGGAGAGAGGAAAAGAGGAGAGAGAGGAGAGAGGAGATACATCTACATTGAATAAATACATTGATTAAAAATGAAACAATATGTGAATATATACATTTATTGTATAATAAGTAGGGATACATAAAGAGAACATATTAAATATTGTGAGCTTGAAATAGTTCCAATATCATTTCAAATGAAAAAATGGATGATGAGAGATTTTCATCCGTTTGTATGTATCTACATATATCTGATTGAAAATGATATATTAATTCAGTAGTCCATTGTATTGAAATCAATTTTTGAGTGAGCTCTTTATTCCACACTTTTTTTTGAATTTTCTTCAAGTAATCATTAATACTGAATTCGCCGAGTTTATATTGTATTTCATTTGAGGGGTACTTGAGTGGCATTTGAGTGGCATTTAAGTGGCATTTGAGTTTTGATTATTTTTCTACTTAATTTGAACTTATATGACATAAAGATTTTGAATGTATGGCATTTAAGTTTTGATAATTTTTTGATAGCTATATATAAATATATATATTTATGAATACATTCATGTCTACATTGAATAGAAATGAAACATTGTATGATTGTGTATATTTATTATATAAGGAGTGTATATTAAAGATTATATACTTGATAAAGCTCTAACATAGACTCAAATGAAAAAATGGATGAAGTGATACATTCATCTGTTTGAATATAACGTAAAATATTGGTCTCAAACTCACATAGTAGTTCTTGAGTCCATTCAGCTTTAACTAAACTTTGGGTGAGATCTTGATCCCATGCTTTTTTTTTAATTTTTTTTAAAAAATTGTTTATTTTCACGATTTTAGACATTTTCAAAACTGTCTCAAAATTGTTTTGAATTGTTAGACGTAATAATGTTTCTTGATTGTCATCATTCCGGTGTAATGTACGTGGTCGGTATTGTATTGGCGATAGCTCTCCATATAATGATGCTAAAGTTAGTAAATGCTGTGTTATACAGAATGCCACAGCTTGTATTGTCAATGAATATTTCGCCTTTTCCTGTACTTCAACATTTTCTTTAATATATCTATGGTATATCTTCGGGAGGTAGTCTTTTATTGTATATCTTTTTGAACTCATAATGAACTAAAATAAAATATTATGTATTAGTATAGGATGATTACATGTAAACAGTTAAAAAAGTTATGTGTTAGTATAGGATGATTAAACAGTGTTAATTTTTGATTTTTGTTTAAAAACTATTATTATTTCTGGTAAAAAACTACATTAGTTAAGTTTTAGAATCATATAAATGAAATTTGTGTCAATTTAGCATCTACTGCATTATATATTTACAATATTACTTTGTAAATATTAGTGAAAGAAATTATGAAATACCTGCGAGTAATTAAGTAATTCAGTAAGGAAATTGATTGGAATCGTAGTAATATTTTTCAAATACAACATTGCTTTGCAACGACTATTAATGAAAGCGATTATGAAATGTTGATGAGTAACTAAGTAATCTAGTAAGGAAAACTGATCGAAATCACGGTAATATTTGTTAATAGATACTTGCGACAGGTTTTATCAACGAAAAAGTCAAGCGATTTTCAAATGTTTACGAGTAACTAAGCGATTCAGTAGAAAAAACTAACAGAAATCACGCGATATCCGTTTTTGAAATATTTACGATAAACCAAATTGGGACATTGCTGTTATCAACCAAAAGATCAAGCGAGTATCAAATGTTTACGAGTAACTAAGTGATTCAGTTGGCAAAAACCGATTGAGATCATGTGACATCCGTTACAAATATTTACGTCAAGTTAGCAACGGAAAAAACAAAATATTTCTTAGAATATTCGCTATAGCAAGTTACGATAATTTTGTACTCGCTCTAAAGGTAAAGAGGTTTTCAGTCCATTTTTGGTCAGACCAAAATTTATGCGAGACGTTTTAGGCATTATTTCAGTCAACGTAATGTTACCAGTTCGTTTTCACAAGTTTTTATTATTTATTTTAAAAATAAATAATTAGAGCTTTCTACTGGTGTTAAATTATTATTGATTGTTTTTTACCTTATCACCACTTAGAGCCAGATGATTTAATTAACTAAAGACAAATAATTATTTTAGCGTTTCTTACCTTGATGCTCTCCTAGTAGCTGTAGTAGATGATGCTTCTCCGCTTGCTGTTGAAGAACTGGATGCTTTCTATGTGAAAACAGTGGCTCTTAAATAGCTAAAGTTGCACTGATTAAACCCTATGAATCAGCATTTTTTCCAATGCTTTCGCGGGAATAAAAACTGTTTATTCCCGCGAAAGCAACGGTTTCCATTCGCGTGAAAATAAATTATTTATTCCCGCGAAAGCAACGGTTTCTATTCGTGTGAAAATAAATTATTTATTCCCGCGAAAGCAACGGTTTGTATTCGCCTGAAAATAAAATGTTTATTCCCGCGAAAGCAACGGTTTCCATTCGTGTGAAAATAAATTGTTTATTCCCGCGAAAGCAACGGTTTGTATTCGCCTGAAAATAAATTATTTATTCCCGCGAAAGCAACGGTTTGTATTCGCCTGAAAATAAAATGTTTATTCCCGCGAAAGCAACGGTTTCCATTCGTGTGAAAATAAATTATTTATTCCCGCGAAAGCAACGGTTTGTATTCGCCTGAAAATAAATTATTTATTCCCGCGAAAGCAACGGTTTGTATTTGCCTGAAAATAAAATGTTTATTCCCGCGAAAGCAACGGTTTGTAATCGCCTGAACATAAAATGTTTATTCCCGCGAAAGCAACGGTTTGTATTCGCCTGAAAATAAATTATTTATTTCCGCGAAAGCAACGGTTTGTATTCGCCTGAAAATAAAATGTTTATTCCCGCGAAAGCAATTTTTCCATTCGTGTGAAAATAAATTATTTATTCCCGCGAAAGCAACGGTTTGTATTCGCCTGAAAATAAATTATTTATTCCCGCGAAAGCAACGGTTTGTATTTGCCTGAAAATAAAATGTTTATTCCCGCGAAAGCAACGGTTTGTATTCGCCTGAAAATAAATTATTTATTCCCGCGAAAGCAACGGTTTGTATTCGCCTGAAAATAAAATGTTTATTCCCGCGAAAGCAACGGTTTCCATTCGCGTGAAAATAAAGTATTTATTCCCGCGAAAGCAACAGTTTCCATTCGTGTGAAAATAAAATATTTATTCCCGCGAAAACATTGGTTTGTATTTGTGTGAAAATAAAATTTGTATTCCCGCGAAAGCAACGGTTTCCATTCGCGTGAAAATAAATTATTTATTCCCGCGAAAACACTGTTTTCTATTCACGCGAAAAAACAGTTTATATTCCCGCGAAAGCATTGGAAAAAATGCTGATTCATAGGGTTTTATAAGTGCAACCTTAGCTATTTAAGAGCCACTGTTTTCACACAGAAAGCATCCAGTTCTTCAACAGCAAGCGGAGAAGCATCATCTACTACAGCTACTAGGAGACCATCAAGGTAAGAGATGCTAAAATAATTATTTGTCTTTAGTTAATTAAATCATCTGGCTCTAAGCGGTGATAAGGTAAAAACTAATCAATATCAATAATTATTTAACACTAGTAGAAAGCTCTAATTATTTATTTTTAAATTTTATGCTAGTTTGAGAAAAAACGCTGTATATAAAGCCAATGAAAATAAATGAATCAATTGTAACAATCAATTTTTTGTATTTTGTAGACACAATGTGTACTTTGGACTCTTGTTTGAGACGAAATGCATCAGTAGCAAAGACTATAAAACATCTGGTTAAGATCTACCAACAGCACACTTCTCCAACACAGCAAGAATTTCTTTCAAGATCTACCACCTACTTAGATGATACCAAACCAATGAAGACTCAAACTGCATGAGTTTTGAAAACCAATGAAGACTCAAACTACATGAATTTTGAAGACAGCATACTTCTCCAACACAGCAAGAATTCCTTTCAAGATCTACCACCTACTTAGATGATACCAAACCAATGAAGACTCAAACTACATGAGTTTTGAAAACCAATGAAGACTCAAACTACATGAATTTTGAAGACAGCATACTTCTCCAACACAGCAAGAATTCCTTTCAAGATCTACCACCTATTTAGATGATACCAAACCAATGAAGACTCAAACTACATGAGTTTTGAAGACAGCATACTTCTCCAACACAGCAAGAGTTCCTTTCAAGATCTACCACCTATTTAGATGATGCCAAACCAATGAAGACTCAAACTACATCAATTTTGAAGACAGCACACTTCTCCAACACAGCAAGAATTCCTTTCAAGATCTACCACATACTTAGATGATATCAAACCAATGAAGACTCAAACTACATGAATTTTGAAGACAGCATACTTCTCCAACACAGCAAGAATTCCTTTCAAGATCTACCACCTACTTAGATGATACCAAACCAATGAAGACTCAAACTACATGAGTTTTGAAAACCAATGAAGACTCAAACTACATGAATTTTGAAGACAGCATACTTCTCCAACACAGCAAGAATTCCTTTCAAGATCTACCACCTATTTAGATGATACCAAACCAATGAAGACTCAAACTACATGAGTTTTGAAGACAGCATACTTCTCCAACACAGCAAGAATTCCTTTCAAGATCTACCACCTATTTAGATGATGCCAAACCAATGAAGACTCAAACTACATCAATTTTGAAGACAGCACACTTCTCCAACACAGCAAGAATTCCTTTCAAGATCTACCACCTACTTAGATGATATCAAACCAATGAAGACTCAAACTACATGAATTTTGAAGACAGCATACTTCTCCAACACAGCAAGAATTCCTTTCAAGATCTACCACCTACTTAGATGATACCAAACCAATGAAGACTCAAACTACATGAGTTTTGAAAACCAATGAAGACTCAAACTACATGAATTTTGAAGACAGCATACTTCTCCAACACAGCAAGAATTCCTTTCAAGATCTACCACCTACTTAGATGATACCAAACCAATGAAGACTCAAACTACATGAGTTTTGAAGACAGCATACTTCTCCAACACAGCAAGAATTCCTTTCAAGATCTACCACCTACTTAGTTGATGCCAAACCAATGAAGACTCAAACTACATCAATTTTGAAGACAGCACACTTCTCCAACACAGCAAGAATTCCTTTCAAGATCTACCACCTACTTAGATCATATCAAACCAATGAAGACTCAAACTACATGAATTTTGAAGACAGCATACTTCTCCAACACAGCAAGAATTCCTTTCAAGATCTACCACCTACTTAGATGATACCAAACCAATGAAGACTCAAACTACATGAGTTTTGAAGACAGCATACTTCTCCAACACAGCAAAAATTCCTTTCACAAGAATTCCTTTCAAGATCTACCACCTACTTAGATCATATCAAACCAATGAAGACTCAAACTACATGAATTTTGAAGACAGCATACTTCTCCAACACAGCAAGAATTCCTTTCAAGATCTACCACCTACTTAGATGATACCAAACCAATGAAGACTCAAACTACATGAGTTTTGAAGACAGCATACTTCTCCAACACAGCAAAAATTCCTTTCAAGATCTACCACCTACTTAGATGATGGCAAACCAATGAAGACTCAAATAACATGGATTTTGAAGATAAGATGATAGCAAACCAATGAAGACTCAATGTTACACAACATTACTTTCTCTCCTGCTTAGATGATACCAAACCAATGAAGACTCAAACTACATGGATTCTACTTCGATGATGCTGAAAAAGAAAACTGTCCAGAACAAGAGCTCAAGAAGCTAATCTATAACTCAAGGCTATCATATCACTATAGGTGAGTTTTACTAATTTTTACCATAAATTGAACAGTTATCTTCTTTGTATTATGATTAAATAATAATAAATAGCTCACATTTTTTAAAATATTTCTTATTTTTTGTCTTTTTAGATTGGATAGTTAAGATGGCAATTTTTGTATTTTGTAGACACGATGCCTACTTTGGACTCTTGTTTGAGACAAAACGCAGCAGCAGTAAAGACTATAAAACATCTGGATCAGATCCAATTGAAGTAATTGCAGATAACTAAAGGAATAACATGTACTACAGCATACAGAGTGAACAAGGTGTGTGTAGATTATTACTCAGTCTCATTACACTACTATTACTAAGAATTATTGTAGGTGTTGGATAAAGGATTAAGCAGTAATGTATTAGCAAGCATTAGCAATAAACATAGACTTTTCAACAATGACATTAACCAAAAAAAATAGTATAACAAAGTCATGTTTGAGCTAATAAGTTGTTGCTAAGATGTTTGAATTAACAACTAGGTAGCTAAAATAAGTTTTTCATGAGGATCTCCTGACAGTTGTGATTCCTTGAGTGGTGAGCAGACTTTTAAATCTACTGTAGTTATCTTTTGTTGATCTTATTGAGTCTTTATCAGTTAGTACATCATGCAACAAATTCTTTGATAGCTTAGCGCTAAGCCATCTTCCCTTGAGTTTTATCCTGTCAGTATCCAGATCGTATTTTCCAGAATCTCTCAATTGATACAATATTTTTACACCTAACGCTTGATTGTCTTTACTAGCTGTCATGTCGGATACTTTCTTTTTAAACTCTTCTAATTGTTGCATCATTCTCTCCGAATCTCTATTGCTATCATCGTCAATTGTGTTTCTATCAAACGATGATGGTGAGAGCTTTGGTGTTTTAGCAGAGCTCCAGCTCTTTGGTTGCTTGTACTCTCCCCTAATCTTTCCAACATCACTCCGATAGGTTTTTGTGCTTTGAACATTTTCATTTGTCTTTTTGCGCTCAAGCAACTCGTTTTTGATTCCCATTACTATTTCATTCGTTTCAACCAAAATATTTTGGATTTTCTCGATATCTCTCACCATTTTGTCTTTTGTCGGGTTGTCATACAATGATGACGCAAACTTGTCTTGGTCGGTTGATTTAGCCCCACTGATCTTTTCCATCAAACTATGATACTCCTCTTCTGGTATAGCAAAATAACGTTTATCATATTTTAAAGGCGGAAGATTCATTTTGTATTGATATTAAAACCTGTGCAATCAGGATGATTATAGGGTCTAAAAAAAGCTACCTCTCCCAATCTGCATTAAAATTTGTTGTTTGTCAGCAATCAGTGTTTGTACCTCCTTGAAGCGCTACTACCTAATAAACTGAGTTGTGTACTGATTAGTTATTTGTAGCTCTTTTTGAAGCCTCCTCTCTCCTCTACCAAATACTCCTCTCTCCTCTCTTGCAGTTATTTCCCAAATACTGTAAATTTTAACCATCTAGAGGACTAATTTGGTGATTTTCCAACATATTTTATAGCATTCAATATAGTTATTATGTCATAAATGTATATTATTCAATCTAGATATAAATATATCCATAAATATGTACATAATTATCCTTATATACATGGTTGTATAAAAAACTAAAAAATCTCTCTCTCCTCTCTTCTCTCTCCTCTGTACATAGCTATAAAATGTTAATATGGACATGAATTTGGACATGCGCATGTACATAAATATGAACATAGGTATGTACATAAATGGACATGAATATGGACATGTACATAAATGGACATGAATATGGACATGAATATGGACATGAATATGGACATGAATATGGACATGAATATGGACATGAATATGGACATGAATATGGACATGAATATGGACATGTACCTCTTCATGTCCATTTATGCACATGTACATGAATATGGACATATGCGTATTTACTGACTCTAGCTATATTATATAGGAAGATTTTCCCTACTTATTATGTAATAAATGTATATAATCATACAATGATTCATTTTTGATCAATATATTTATTCAATGTAGATAGATCTCCTCTCTCCTCTCTCTATGTAGATATAAATATACCCACTCTCCTCTCTCCTCTCTCTATGTAGATATAAATATACCCATAAATATGTACATAATTAACCATATATACATGAATGTATAGAAAACTAAAAAATCTCTCTCCTCTCTCTTTCTCTCAAGATACCATATGTATGTATGTATGCATTGATTGTCATTACAAGTTGTAGTGCTTTGTATTACTTAGTATTTACTGACTCTAGCTATATTATATAGGAAGATTTTCCCTACTTATTATGTAATCAATGTATATAATCTTATAATGTTTCATTTTTGATCAATATATTTATTCAATGTAGATAAAACTCCTCTCTCTCTCTCTTCTCTCTCCTCTCTCTCAAGATGCCATATGAGTTCGAATTATGTAAAAAAATTATCAAAACTTAAATGCCATACATTCAAAATCTATCTGCCATATGAGTTCAAATTAAGTAAAAAAATAATCAAAACTCAAATGCCACTTAAATGCCACTCGAATGCCACTCAAGTACCCCTCAAATGAAATACAATATAAACTCGGCGAATTCATCCAACGTCGTGACCCATTGCCTCAACCCCAAGGTCTAATCCACAAAAAAACACTTGGTAGGGAGATCTGCTCATATATTACTACTCATACTTATTCTACACCACACTTTTTGTACATCACACTTTTTCTACATCGCATTTCCTCTACACCATACTTCTTCTATACCATACTTCTTCAATACCATATTTCTTCTACACCGCACTTCTTCTACACCACACTTCTTCCACATCACAATTCTTCTACACCATACTTATTTCCCATTAAACTTTTGCCATACCATACTTTTTCTACACTATTTTTCTCACATGCAATAGTTCCTCTGGTCTGCATATCTAGGACCTGATTAGTTTATTCAGAGGTTAGTTTCACCCTAACACTATCTCTCTCTCTCTCGTTTTACTCTCTTCAATGTGAGTTTTAACTATTAAATTATGTTTCAAAAACCGGAAACGCAATGAAAATAGTATATGTGTCATTCCCTACCGTTCTCTCTTTAGCATCCTTGGAAGACAGCACGGCTGCCTGAAATCAAAGCAAAGCAACTCATTAAAAGAATAGAGCAATGTGTTTGTAACACAATGTTCTTCAATGTAAGTGGAGAAATTGGGTTTATAAATGATGAAGGTAAATCACAACAACCGTATGTGCAATGTTCTGACAAATTATGTCCTAAAACATGTATTGGATGATTAAAAACAACATTGCTCGGGAAAAAAGGACATTAGGATGAGTTGATGCATTCAGAAATGTGTACTAAGACTGGAAATACCGACTTTACTAAGCAGCAGCCCAAAGCACTGACTTGCCTACAAGTGTGTGATCGAATTAACTGAGTCAACTGGGTAGTTTTTCTTGATACAATTTGCTCCACTCATCAAAAAACTTACAGTCTTTCTATAAAAACGACTTGACTTGACAACTTGTTTCAAATTAATAATGATCAAAGCGAAGTGATAAACTCTGTTGTTATCTAATTTGCACTAAAAATAATTAAAATTGTGTTTAAATCAGCTTTTTTGTTGAGCAACAATGTAGTCAATGTCATGTTTATTTGAATAATGAAACACTTTTAAATATAAAAGTTTTGACGACTCAGAATACAGGTTGATTCAATAAAGCATCGGTAGTTTTATCAAGAGCTACTGAAATTTTTTAGAATTTCTCAATCGTATATGCAAACATATTCGTAAGAATTTCAATTTTTTAAAACCTAGCCCATAGGACAAGAAAGATCCGCACCATTGATTAAGAAGTTTCGTGATTTCTTGAGTTGCTCTTCGTGAAAACGAAATTAGTTGATGCCAAACTTCATTTGGATTCTTAGCTAACTTTAGGTTGTCTATTGTATATCCATCGGCAAATTTATAAAGCTCTTAAACTGCATGTGGAAGGTTAAGGAACCAAGTTTTAGACTAATGTACAAACCCCCTTTTTTGTAACTCTTTATACTTTGCACTTTTGGGAACAGATCGCCCACCAACTTGAAAATACAACTAAAATTTTCTTAACGAACAAAGTTTTACCGTCGATTTGATATATAGCTTGAATTTTTCTAAAAATGGTAAAGGAAATTTTAAAACAACGCCATTTTTTTCCATTTTGCTAACATGCTATATACTTGCAAAATTAAAATGTGCTTCCATTATATCATATTTATTTAACAGGAGTACATAAGGTGTCAAGTACATCATTACTCTCTGCTGTTTCCTGGTCACCAACCCAGCTTAATTTTCTTTCCCTCCTCAGCATTGCTTACCTACCAACTCATTATATATCACTCAGGGTCTACCCTGGATTCTCCCTCACTCTTGCTCAATTCTTTCCTATCTCTAAATTTATCTATACTGAACCAAAACGTAGGCTTTGCGTGGCAAAGATTTTCTTAAACCATTTCTTTTTTGTCTTTTTTACTTTTCTTCTGGGAAGTTGGTTCTTTGAGTTTCGATTGGTCAAGTTTCACTGGTGACATCAGTGTATGCTAGTGTGGTGCTAATAAGATGCTAGGGTTGTCTGCTTTGTCATGGAATTGACACTTGTGGGGAGGAAAAGGAGTATTGGGGAGACTAAGAGTTCTTGCAATTTTTGGGTGAGGTAAGTTTCTCATGGGGACAGGTGTAAAAACAGTAATCAAATGGCTCAGCACTGGAGTACAAGCCCGGATTTACAATTGTTTATTTTGCATTAATTGTGGAAGAATTACCATGACCACATCTTATTGTTGTGAATTCTAATGTTTACTAAGTTTGCGCACACACTATACCACATTGCATTGCATTAGCCATTAGATGGCAAGAATGACCGAAACCTGTTGTACCGAAATGAACAAACTTATACAAAAAGCAGTATCGACCCTGTATGGAGCGGTACCAACCCCACCGGGCCGACAGGAAGTGAGTCACTACAGCCTATGAACCAGAAAGTAGCCTGAGAGAAGCAGAGAGCCCATATACCGGAGGTAAACACCCCTAAACCTAGGGAAAGACAGAGTACAAAGGCTAGAAAGGCTGAGGAATAAAGAGAGGAAGAGGATATGACTGTGACTGATGCACTAACGTCTAACTCCACCTACCATTACAGGGCCCCATTCACCTTTAGCCCCATATGCCTTATATCATTCGTTTCCCATTTATATATCTGTATTGATTCGTTCACTGTGTAATCTTGTTATGTGATTGGATAAAGTGTCTAAGCACTTCCTGTAAATTGCCAATAAAAGGCATAACTTTGCACTAAGTTTTCAGTTGTAATGTGTCTCCTACTACTCATTTTATTCTGGATGAATAAGTGCATAGATACTCAACAGCACTGAGTTATGCTTCTGAGCCGGAGGCTCCTTACTGGTTGTAGAGTTGGAGATACTCCAACTTGCATCCGTTCGGTATACTACCGACCCTGTTGTTGTAACTGGTCAAACTAACAACTGGTGGCAACTCGCTATCAACCTCAGCTAGCAGGTTTCAGCCCCAAAAACCCACTACAGTATTTTCCAAAAGCACTGTGAAGGCCTCCGAAACTCCAACATGTCAAAATCTTGCGATGAGTTTCAGACAATAGGGGTGAGAGGGGTAGAGGGAGGAGAGGAGAGGGGAAAGGGGGAGAACGGAAAAGGGAGGTAAAAGGACAGTGCAAAAGTGGTGTGAGGGAGGGACAGAGGAGAGAACGGGAGAGGGGATGGGGAAGAGGGGGAGACACATAGTGGAGAAGGGGGAAGGTGGAGAGAAAGGGGGAAAGAGGGATATGGGGAAGATGGGGACATGGGGAGATGAGGAAAGGGGAGACAGGGAGAAGCGGAGACAGGGAGATGAAGAGAGGGGAGAGGGTAAGAGTGCAAAAGGAGGAAGGAAAAGGAGAAGAAGAAAGGGGCGGATTGTGGGAGGGGAGGGAAGTGTTTCGTGGAACAATAAAATTGAAGTTCACGTATACAGGGTGAGGGGGTTCAGTAACTTCTGTTTTTAAATCTTAAACCAATGCTATAATTTAATCATAACTATTGCAATTGTTTAGCTTTAAATCTTAAAATTCACGGATTCAAAAACTTTGCGAACGCTGCATTAATGTTTATTTACTTGCCTGTTCCTGAGTAGCTGTTGGTAGCTGGTCAGCGGTCTCACCCTCACCTTGAAATTTTGTATTAGGTGGTAGTTCAGATTTCGAAATCAAATGTAGATGGGTGAACTAAAAAATCAAGGCCGTGCCCAGAAAATTGACGTTTATGTATAATGAGTTTGCACTGTAGGTGTAGACTAGCCTTTAATTGATCAACTTACAAAACTAGCTTTCACTCGCTTTTTGTGTTTAAGCATATAATGTCGTCGCAAACTGCTCGGAAGAACTGTGTGTTTAAATTCACTATTACAGTCATCATAAGTGCAGTATAAAGTCCAACATGGTTGTTCACATTGCCCAATAAGTTCTTTTTTACGATCTTTTGCGGATTCACAGTAGCTGCACTCATTTACAAAGGATGTAGCATCAGTGTGAGCCACTGATTGAATATGTTTTGCCATCATATTCAATGACAGAGTTGAATATTTACAGGACTTGCTCAGTCGACAGTGATACTTCTGACAGTGTGAACATTTGCCCATGTTTCTGAAGTTGTCTCTAAACGGTTTTTCTTGATTGCATGGACAGTCTGCTGGTGTTTCGGAGATGACCTACATTCAAAGAAATATCTGAAAGACTCAAAGATTTCAAGCAGTAAGCAGGGGCTATTATTTGATTGCTTCAAGTACATTCCTTTGAGGCGATCATAGCAGAGAATCGTTTCATTTTTAACCCGGTCATGAAAAATGGAACTTCAGAAAGCAATTTTGAAACTTGGCTTTGGGCCAATAGAAATTAAAAAATAATACTGATTAGAAAATACGGTAACAGAAAGCGCTGGCTTGTGAAGTTGACAGAAAAATATGAATAGGTTTACAGCTGCACAGGTCAGTTCAAGTATTCTTTAGTTTTATTCCGCACCACAGCATTCACATTGCAATTACCATATTGAAAATTTACCGTTAGACTGGTTGGTGACATTTACACAATGATGTAAAAAAGGTGTGTCCAATAAAACTGCTACAGCTTGGTACAACTGCTAACTATCTTTTGTGACACAACTGGTAATACAGGTTTTCCACATTCTCTCATTTCTAGTGAGAATTTTACAATCAAATGGCCAAAGAAATTGGAAACTAGCAAACAACACTGTTCTAGAGACTTGGACACTTCAAAGTCATTTTGAGCATCCGTTTACCACATTTTACCACTATCAATTTCATGTCAGTTTGTACCACTCATCTGCTGAGTACTAATTTTTATTTGATCATCACTGCGTTTTTCCAGGGACAAAATTGTGTCTCGTTATTTTCTACTTGTGTGATGGGTATGTCCTGAAAATGTAAAAGCTCACTCCTGCAACATAAAACTTTAGCACAATTCGCTTCTAAATTATCATACTGATCACACTACTAGTTTTGTTAATCAAGAAGTTTTGCCTCAACTCAAAGTAAGTATCTTCACAGTCCTATGAGCTTCCATCAGTAGTAATATAGAAGCAGACCTCCCCCCTGGAGATAAGGTTCTCCTAGTCCCAAGTGCCTTTTTGTTAGCACCAGTTACCAGGGGTTTTGATCGGCGGTGCGACCCGAGGTGTTCACTTTACATCAGTATTTATTGTATGATTTTAGTTATATAGGAGCAGATTGACTAGTTTTTAATTGTATGGATTATAAGGTTCTCCTGGTTCTTTATATATAAATTATGCCCCTGTTCTGGTGAAACCGACGAGGTACCTTTTTGTGTGCACTAGTTGTTTGAATGGGTGTAATTACTATGGTGTTGAATGTTGATTAATACATTGTGCGGTGTTGGTATGTGATGGAGGTTATCCCGGAGTTATCCTGGTATTACGTTTATTTGGTTAAAAATGGTTATAGTTAATGTAATAAAGTACATAATATTAGTGTATGAAGTGAATTCAATGAAATGTTATTTATTGAAAGATATTGGATAGTTCCATTATAATGTTGAAAGAATGTACAGAAGTATTTATTACATAAATATGAAATAGCTCATAAAGAACTGAGTGTAACTAGTATAAATATTATTACAGTTTTTTTGTAGATCTTTGTATCCTACATGAGTCCTTGCTCTTCTAGTTCTCTTTCTTAGAGCGAGCTCTTTGCGTGCGTGTTCGATAGAAACAGGTGTATTTACCCGTTCTAGTTGATGTTGTTGTTGTACTTGACAAACGATTTTCTGACTTTCTGCTGTAGAATCATTCCTTAAGAGTTTTAGTGTTAGACAAGTTTCATTTCGAAAACTCCTTACCTGTTGTAACCAGTCTTTCTGCATGAGTCTACAATTGTTTGTGAAAATGCGTACTCTTTCTGCAATTTTTCTATTACATAAGTGTTGTAGAAGTAGCAAGTCTTCTCCATTCAGAGGTTTAGGTTCAGTTTCTGCTTCTTTGTCGTTAGCTATTTCCATTTTTATGACCAGTTCTAGTAAAAAAAACGGCGAAATGCTATTAATCACTATTGATGTATGACTTAAAGGATTTCTGATGGTAATAAATAATACATGTTTAAAGCTATAACTAAGTTTCATGATTAGTTTTAAATAATTATTCTAATAAATTTTACCTTGATGCTGATAGTCCCTCTAGTTATTGCAGTAGATACAGAAGCATATGCTGTTTCTTTAGTGGTTATACCTGAAATGATTGATTTTTATGTTACTGAGTACAATAAATAACACATGATTTAAAAAAAACTATAACTTATCAAGTTTTGCAGTTAATCTTAGATGATAATTTTTTCACCTTGTTGCTGAGAGTTTTTAGCCGATGTAGTAGAGCCAGAACCACATGTTGAACCTTCAGATGCTTGGGCTGAAATGAATGAATTTTACATGGAGCAGAGCTGTTCAAATTGCTAATGTTGCACCGAATACCCTAAACTTACAATCATCACTCGAAAAAACATCAGTTTTTACGCGGAAATCTCTGCAACATTCGCGTGAAAAGATGGGCTGTTGCTTGCGTGAAAAATGTATTGATTTTCCATGATTTATTTACGCAAAAAAATTTAATTAACACAGAAAAAAATAGTTTCATTCGCGTGAAAACATGCAATTTTATTCGTGGGTAAACTTGTTTCGTTTTTTTGTGTTTTACTGGTGTAAGAAACCTGCTTCATTCACGCGGAAAAAAGCGTTTTTATTCATATAAAAAGAACGTTTTCATTTGCTGTTGTTTGCGTGAAGATAACCATATTTTTATGGTTTATTCACTCAAAAAATTCATTTTATTCACGTGAAAAAATTGGCTTTATTCGCGTGAAAACATGAACTTTTATTCGTGGAAAAAATTTTTTTATTTACCATGTCTTACCCGCATAAGAAATACGTTTCAATCACGAGGAAAAAAGTGTTTTTATTTGTGAAAAAACTTTTTTATTTACCATGTTTTACTCACGTGAGAAATATGCTTAATTCACGCAGGAAAAAATGTTTCATTCACGTGAAAAATAGACGTTTTATTCGTTGTTATTCGGGTGAAAAACTGGTTTATTTTTCATGTCTTATTTGCGTGAAAAACTATATTTTATTCACGCGGAAATATTGATTTTATTCGAGTAAAAACATAATCTTTTATCCCCAGGAAACAGTTTTTTTATTTTTCATGTTTCACTCACGTAAAAAATATGTTTTATCTGCGTGAAAAATACTGTTTCATTTGCGAAAAACATTGCTTTATTTTTCACGTTTCATTTGCGCGAAAAAATATATTTTATTCACGTGGAAAAATTGGTTTCATTCGCGTGAAAACGTGTTTTGTTTTTGTTTTTTGTTTTTATGCTTTATTTGCGTGAAAAATAAGTTTCATTCAAGTGGAAAAAATTGTTGTTACTTGCGTGAAAAAAATCACCATTTTCAGTTGTAAAAAAAAACACAAATTTTGCTCTAAAAACACCTTTTTTCGCGTGAAAAAAATATAAATATTATAAAGTGCTTTATGCAAAAAACCATATCATTTCAAGCAATTTTGTATCAAAAAATGAATATAAAAAACAATATGTTCCCGCGTGAGTCTTCCCTCGCATAAAACGATATTTTTATAAGCGAAAAACTAGACTTTTCACGTGAAAAAGCATTATTTTTTTGTTATGATAAACTCTTCTTTTCGCATAAATAGATCTTTTTAGTTGATAGATCTATATGTATTAAAAAGTGGTTTTTGCAGGAGAGTTTTTCATAGGGGCAATTGGTGCAACTTTAGCTATTTGAGAACCACTGTTTTCACACAGAAAGCATCCAGTTCAACAATGGTGAGCGAAGAAGTAACATCTACTACCACTACTAGGAGAGCATTCAGCATCAAGGTAAGAGGTACTAAATCATTATTTGACTCTAGCTAATTAAGTCATCTAGTTTTTTGAAACTAGTTGAATACCTCTTCTAGTTTTTCAAAACTAAGGCTTTAAGTAAAGCACTAATAATTACAGTATATTTTACCATTCAACTTAAGTTTTGTTTTGGTGACACAATGACTCCAAACTCCAAAACACTTCCCAAGCTTCGTATTGAACCAAAGCCACCCACTACAACTAACATCAACACTAACACTATCTCTACTACATCCACTCCTTCCCTCAACCACAGCATCAACGTTAGTGATAGAAGAGTAAACGCTAGCGCCTCTGATGCTACACCCTCTTCCCACTCAAACAGCATCAGTGGCGACACATAATCCAATACAATGATGAATCCTCGAGTAGATTCACCTGACTCTCCTTTAAGCCCTACACCGGATTATTCATATCTGCACAATAAGAATGAACTCCAATGACCTTCTGACAACAAAACCCACCAATAAAAGTATCACAGGTTTCAGTTTCCTTTTCATGAGCGGGGATAAAAATAATAGCGCAAGTAAACGTAAAGAGTTGGGGCTATTCCAAACGACAGGACTAATGATAGGAGCTATGAAAAAACATTTGTCGGAAATAGGGAATTTTGTGACTCTGCTAGACTTACCAATTTCTACAGTATTGGAGGTTTTTGGTGTTAAGTACGTTGAAGATTATGGTGTCTTGGATTATGAATATGTTTCAAGAAATGGAAAACGGATTCAAGTAAAGTCACTGATCGATAGAGACCCTATGTCGGAGTTTCTACATCTCGATTGCTCTCCTCCGCATACAGTAGTGTCCATGGGCACGCGAGAGCAAGATCAACTCGATCTTCGCATTGTAGAAGACTACCGTGACATAGGAGTGGAACAACAGCAAGCTTTAGCGAAGAATTTGAGAAACAAATCGTTGAAACAATTGAATGCATACTTTGATATCATAACTTTCGATAATATTCCTGTCAACCAACTTTTGACATGTACCAGACTCTCACATTGGAATAATTTGAAGTTGAAACGACAGACAGTTTTGAAACTAAAACAACAGACCGCACCTCTACATATTGCTCACACTGTCACCTACAGATACAAGACGAATGATGGATGTTGGATGAGCGGAAAGATTGTCATCCCACCTGAGAACATTTTAAAGATAAAAAAACTATAATCAAGGTATTATCCACTACAAAAGCACGATGACGAGTCAAAATTGAGTAAAAAAACACATTCTTACAATTTTGACAGCTGAAGAAGCATTATCGCTATTGATTGCTTCAGGTGAAAAGATGGGAGAGCTTTCAGGTTTCCTCTATTTGATGATGCTGAGGAGGTGAAAAGTGCGGATGACAATATCGTTGATGCTTAAGGTGACAATGAAGATGATGATGATGACGATGACGGTGATGATGACGATGACGATGACAATGGTGATGGCGATGATAGTGCGTCGGATGATAGCTCAGGAAATAAAAGCTCTGAAGATGAAGATGGTGTGGTTGGTGAGAAGAGCACTGAAGACAATACTGGCTTTACAAGTGAAACTAATACAACTACCTGAATACTGATATCTGAGATCGGATTAATGTACGTTAATCTTGTACTTTTAATCTGGCAGTTGCCTTCGAGGGGACACTCAGCTTTATTTCGAAATAAAGCTGAATGTCCCCTCGAAGGCAACTGCCAGATTAAAAGTGTCATTTACCAGGCTACAGTCACAGCTAATAACAAAGTCGAAACATATGTTGGCCTAACCGAAGGAGAATTTAAAACTAAATATAGAAACCACAAAACATCTTTTAATACTGCCATCAAAAGAAACTCCACCGAGCTGAGCAAGCATATCTGGTTACTTAAAGAGTCATGCACCCAATTTAACATCAAATGGAAATTTTTATCCCATGCCAGAGCGTATTCTAACACAGATAAGAAATGTCACCTTTGTACGGCTGAAAAATTCTATATCATCTTTCAACCAGAGTTGTCTTCCCTCAACAGCAGGAGTGAAGTTGTCACCACCTGCCGACACTCTAATAAATTTACTCTCAGCCAGGCGTAGCTCTATGCCCTTAGCCACCTTTGACGCCCGTGCACCCTTATCAACATATTAACAATACGATCCTTGTGCACTTAATATTTTTGGTCTGAACTAACTGTTTCCTGTTCCACCTTCATTTTTAACAGCTGAGAGCCGACCTGATGATTGTGCCTAGAATTATTTTCTTTTTCCAACTTTTTTTCTAGCACATGAAACAACTTGTAGTCAGCCAATAGTTTTAACATCTTTCACTATTTTACCTTTTAGTATATATAGATATATATATATATCTATATATATATATATATATATATATATATATATATATATATATATATATATATATATATATATATATATATATATATATATATATATATATATATATGTATATATATATGTTGTTTGATTTTAAAAACGGGATGCAAACATTATGGCGACTACGATAAGCAACACCTGAAAGCGTCTCGCATAAAATTTGTCCTCAACTAACAACATGATGATGGCTTTAAGGAGACTACAAAATGTTCTGAAATGCTATATACGGACATTCTAAAGTTTTCCAATTAAATTTTGTCGTTGGTAAAACAGCGTCAGTTTGTTTAGCAGATACTTGAGAGTTTCCCAATTGGTTTTCCTTGCTGAATCCCTTAGTTAAAGGTAAACATTTGATAATTGCTTTCATTGTTACTAGTTATGAAGTATTGTTGTAAATAATAACAATGCTGTAAATAAATAATGTAGTAGACACTAAATTGACGCAACTTTCATTCACATAAAGTTTACTCCTAATGCAAAAAACAATTTAAAAACATAATACAGTTTTCGCGAGCAATGATAGTAATATCATAAATAACTAAAAACATTAGCTGAAGAGTTTTTGTTATGAAACTCTTCTAACACCAAAACTCGTAATGAACAGGATAACCTCCAGGATAACCTCCGGGAAAACCTCCAGCACATACCAACACCATGCAATGTATTTATTGACATTCAACACCATGGTAGTTACATCCATTCAAACAACTGGGGCACACAAAAAGGCACCTCATCGGCTTCACCGGGAACTGCATCATCATTTACATATAGAGAACCAGGAGAACCTTATAATCCATAAAAAATATAATCTAGTCAATCTGCTCCTATATCACTAAAGTCACGCACTAAATACTGATGTACAGTGAAAATCTCGGGTCGCACCCCCAATAAAAACCCCTGGTAATTGGTGCTAACAAAAAGGCACTTGGGACCAGGAGATCCTTATTTTCAGGAGGGTGACCTGCTCCTATATTACTACTCCTATCTTTGGGGCTAGATAGTAAGCAATCCATCGCCTCAAAGGACTGCTCTCCGAATTGTCATGAAAGTTTCTACGTGGTATATTCCTACCGCTAAACAGTGTTTGGAAATGGCAAATGTCAAGTGGGAGAACAGAGTTAACTAACTAAAGAAAGCAAGGTGGACAACTAACTCACTTGTCCTGAAAGGCGAATGTGCGTTTGGGAGGATAAATGATTGGCTATGGGTCTCGACTCTTTAAAACCCACCACTTTTTTACAAGAAGTGCATATCATTTGATCTCCTTCAACATGAAATGTTCCCTCAGGATATGATTCTGCTCTAGTCTTTGCCGTTACCCTCTTAATTCTCTTTGGTCGCACTGGTGAGATCTCACTTGATGTCTTTAACATAAATTTAGTTAAGATAGTCAAGTGCTCAAAATCAACTGCAGTTATTTTGCAAGCCATGAACGAATTATAACCAGATCATTTTCAGGCTCATAACATCATCTCAACAATCAAAACTGAATGAACAAAAGCCATTGTAATTGAAAAGGCGTGTAACGCACTCAGGCAGCAAAGCAATGATTTCAATTAATGTTGTGTGTCAAAAGCAGTGTTGTGCATGTCTGTAGTGAATTGTTTTTCAAAGTTCTTGGTTTGCTCCGCTCTGAACTTCCTCTAATTTGTCTCTTTGATTGGAATATGAATGCACAACATTTCGTTTACTTTTACAAAACTACACAATCTGCTTGTAGGGTGTTTTGATGTTTATTGTGTTTCCAAACACTTACTCTGAACCCATTTCCCTCTACACCGCACATTCTCCCCTTACAACAGACTCTCCCTCTACCACACACTCCATCTGCACTACACATGTTCCAGCCTACGCCTTCCTAACTTACACTTTTTGTACAGGACAGTTTTCCTACTCGAAACTTCCTCTGCAGTACATTTTATCTACACTTCTTTTTGTAACACGTTTTTTCTGTGAATTAAGCCACTTGCCTTGAGAGAGCAGGCGATGATGCTATGATTATTGCGCTATCGTTTAGTGTACTAGCAATTAAGCTATGCTTTACCAACTTCTTTCGAACCATTTCTTATTAGGCTCAGAGAGCAATAAAGAGTAATTGTTATGGATATGCATTCACTCAGCTGCAATTAATCAAAACACATTTTTTATGATCAAAGCATCCAAATCAATGCGGTTTCTTTTTCAAAACCATTATATATATGTATATATCAAATAAATAGGGCTTTCTTCTAGCTTTACTAAAAGAGCTGGAGCTTACACAAGGTTACATCTAGTGTTAAACATCTGAACATCACAAACATATATATAAATTGTCACATACGCTGCTTCCCATACTTTGCTTTTTACTGCTGCTATATTTTGTGATCCACTCTCATAGGGGGTGTGATTATTGTGTATTTTACTAAAAAGCGTCCAATTCATAAAGTGAAATCTCATTAATGCTAATTTCTTCCATTTTCGATCCCAGAGACTAAACTGTTGCTCAAAGGGTCCAACAATTTTTGGGTTGTTTTTTCATTTATGCCAACAGTTTGTGCTGTTCAGAGAAAAAAGCCTCACTGAAAGAGACAACTTTTCACTCAGACAAAAGTTTCCAATGAATTTTTAGAGATTTCTCATTTCTACATGATGTTGACGTTCTTGTATAACGAACTGAAGTTTTCCAAATTCCCTTTACAGTTACATATGAGTTGCATCTTTATCAACAAAAAACATGGTCTAAGCCAGTGCTGGATGCACTACCAAGGATAAGACAGTCCCCCTCACATTCACTTTTATTATCAACTTATTTTTAAAGGGGTTAAAGCTCAAGCTAGATAATTCAAATTTCAAGTCAAGTTTTTTGCTGTCAAACCGAATCACTCTCACTAATCAAATTTGGATCTGCAGGCAAGCCTTTTGATATACGGCTAACTAGGATGATTGTGAGTTTCTGTAGCATGTTTATATCAAGACTAACAAGTTCTGGTTACTTTCTTATTATGCTCTTCACAGTTGTTTAATTGCACAACAATTAATCTGGAGTCCGAAGAAGTTTTGAGATGTTAAATTGTGGATGAAACAAAGTCTGCTGGTCTAAGTAGCCTTCTCGTCAGCTGCCAATGAATAGTAGAAAGTTTTTTACATCTAGTCTATTTTAAAATTGCGAAACTGATACATCACTCTCACTACACTCACATGCGGTTACAATGGATAATCGCTTTTTACATATGCCTGGTTATATCACCTTTGGGTTAAATTAGTGTTTCCAATAGCAATAAGCATCTGGCATTTGGCAAACCACCAAGTCTTTGATTTCAGAGAGCGATACAATTTTTTTCAACGAATCGCGCGACAAGTGTATTGAACATGGTGCTATCAACTGCAAGTTTTGATAAGATGCTAAGACTAAATGTGAACAAATTTTGCATGAATTTAAGGAAGTTTTTAAAATAGCAACTAAGAGTAGTGAGTTAGCAATAAATACCAATTTAATGCCTGTGATCAACGCTGATAACTCCTTCAAACTCTGCAAAGCCATAATTCCTGAAATTGACAACATCCTGGTTTGTAATTGGTTTCAAATACTCTCCATTTTTTTGACATGATTGCGACTCTGCTACCAGACTTAGGTCGTCAATTCCGGCAAAAAACAGGATACGAAAGGATTAAGATGAAAGATGAGCTCGTAAAAAACTGGCATGTCGGGCGTGAAAAGGCACCAATGGGAACTTTCTTTCATTGGTGGCAGTATCCCAATGTTTCATAATACCCAAACATAGTAAATGGACACTGGGTTGCAGTATTTATAGTTGAGTCTGTTACCTTGCTTTCAATGCCTTTCATTATATGATGCAACTCTGCTATAAAAAGATGCTTTGGTAATTTTGTCAAGTCCTGGTATTGTCTTGCATTTATATTCAACCAAAAGATAAATTCTCTAGAACCCTGTACACGAATACGAATACGTTTTTGCTCCCTTTCAAGAGCGATGACATTCACAATGGAATGCCACTGAAGGTGTTAAACAAGATCAACTCCACGAAATACAAACCCGGCTACAGCAAAGAAAACACAACAATTCCAGGAGCAGTGAAATTGGACGAGATCCCCCATATTGGTGTTTAAGTTACTCTGAATTGTCTGGGGTGTCAGTTTTGCTCTATCCCTAAGCGTCAAATATCCATAGGCTCCCTCTATGAGCTGTTGTACTGTTATTGAGTTTTCTACCAGGTTGTTTGTCACCATGTGATTTTGTATCTTGCATGAGTATGATTTGTGCTTCCGTTTTGATGAGACCAAAACTGCCCAAAACACTTTTTATCAAAATCTGCAATGGCTGGCCACACACATCTTGCTCACCTTTACTTAACAGCACCTATCTCGGTTGATTAATCGCCACTTGTAGCTGCCATCTATTGACTTCTGCGATTTCGTGAAAACCCTGTGTAAAGTAATGGACACCCCTTGTTCCATTGAATCGTTGAACACGATATTAATGTAATGCGATTCTGTCCAGAATGTCTGAGGATATCCCAATGTGTTGCATAAATGTCCAATCACACTCCAAGCTGACTGTACTTCTCCTAGAAGCCATGGTTCTTCACTTGTCTGTATTAGTGGTCATTCTGCAAGAGTTGTCTTCTTGTATCCCACTACTTCCAACAATGTAAAGGATTTCAGTCTTTAGTCGCAGCTATCTACCTGCACAGTTCCCAATAGCTACAGTTAGCACTAGACCGTTCAAGGCATGGCTTGTATGTGTTGTTTGTTTTTTCCGTTATTCATTATACTTTGACTTTGTTAGTGCAGTTGGAACCTCTGAGGTGGAACTGACTAAAACCCACTTGTAGTGGTCGCAGGTGTTGGGGGCCAAAAACACCAAAAAAAATTTTTGACATGAGTTCTGGTAGTCGAGTGAGACCAAGTTGTTGTGATTATTTTTTTCAGCCTACACCATTCTGCCAACTACCGAGGAGTATAGATTTTTTGAGAAATAGATTAACTCTGATTTATTATCGATAAGAAAAGAGGGATTCACAAGAAACAACTTGTCTTCCGCATAAGTGATTCCAGAATACTGATGATAACGATATTAATTTGTGATGGAATATACATATTAATGCACATTGCATAGGCAATGAATGTTTGTGTTGTTGTTGATTTTCCCCACATTATTACAATATCAATTCTTTGCTGCTGTTTTCTCTAGCCAAAGGAGTTAGAAAAAGTTGGGCGAACGTAAAACACAGCTGTTTGCACCACAAAAAGGAAGCATGACAGCTAGTTGGCTAGTGTTGCTGGAGTAGTAAATAAACTGACTTGGAAGTGTTGGACTGCAATGAAATTCCTGTCAAGCGTCTTATACAGCATGAATGTTAATATTCTTTACTAAAAGCCAAGCTTATAGGAAGGGATATATGATATAGAAGGAATAAACTAAATGATGGATTGTTACTAAAAAAATTTTTGCGGTGGATCAAATTGGTAACCACAAACAGTTCTCTCTGTGGAAACAAAGCGGGACCAATTGCAACAAGAAGATTGCCTCTCAAATTTGGAACTCTCGGTCTGGACACCCAGTAGGCCAGTATCAATGACATCTAGAAAAGCTTCCAGCAAAAGAAGTAGCAACTACGATAAACTGCTACAGTCCATTGACAAAAAAATTGATACAGAACTGATGAACACGAGGCTTATTACTACACTACCGGTACAGCAACTAATTCTAAGAAATATTTTATTTGTAGGTTTTTGACTGCGGGAACTGAATATATGATATTATTTTTGATGTTGAATAGTCATATTTAAACTCGGTCACCAGACTCTTCAACTCAATATTTCAATTTTGTACCGTCTCTTGGGACTCAAAGTTTTTAAAAACTTTTAGCCTACTTCACCTTCTCACTCTACTTCATATCAACCACCTGCCATTCAACCAACTCAACCCTGACACACTATTCCACACCTACCACCTGACGCTCAATTTAATTTACCCTCTCCACACCACGGTTTGAGATGGGGCTCCATATCTCAAATCCCATTTATAATTACCGTTGTATGCTTTCTAGCAATGGGAGAATTCTTACCTCAAGAGCTTTGGTACTTTCACCAAACTTTAAGCTTTGATGATCTTCAGCATCATAATTGCTCTCTAAACCATGATTGTTGTCGTCACTAATATCATTATCATCATAATAATCGTCATGTTCATTGTGACAATCTTCATTATCATCGTCTTCTTCATTGTGATCATCTTCATTATCATCCATAGAGTTGAAATCACCTTCGCCCCAAAACTCACTAGTGCCTGGCTGGGTGTAGCTAGACAGAGACTCTTTACCTTCAATCTTTTTTTCAAGAAAACGCAACTTAAGCTATTTTCTCTCTTAAAATAGTAAGTGGTGTCACTCATTTCATAAAACAGACCAACCTGATGACAAGATTCATTAAAAGTTAAAAAATATACTGTATCATACACCAAAGATAAGTTTTTTGTATTCAGTTTTTTTTCCGCTGCCATCGTTTCATTCAAGAACATTAGATAGAATAAAATATGGATTCACTACATAAAGAAGTTTAAAGTGTACGCACCCATCCGCCATTTTTGTTTATCCAGTTGCTGACAGTCTTCCCAGACTGGTCTGTAGCTGTATGACTGAAATGTTCTGCCATGTGGTTTACCAGAATCAAATGTGCATCATCACACGCTATCATAGCTGCTGTAAGCTCCAGAACCTGGTAAGAGAAGTTTTGATGATTGAGCTAAAATTGTTTCAGATCTAAGAAGGAATTGAAACAATTTTAGATTAGACCTGAATTGTTCAAGTTGCTTTCGCTTCATATTTGATGCAATTGCTAACCAGAGAACACAAGAGCTTATTACCTACCGCAGCTATCTTAGGCCATGTTATCTGTTGGTTAGTGAATGTTTGCTCAAATATTCTGTCCAATACAGATCGCACATTTTCCCTTGGCAGCCTCTTGCAGCGATTGGCAGCTTTTAGTATAAAGCTGATATCATCTGGATGCAACTCACTCAATACTATAAAACAATTTATATGCTACTAATTGAATTATTTAGTTGTGAGCAGCCTCTAAATAATTACAAAATTAGCTAACACTGAGCTAAAAACCGTTGGCCATGCAAATAGCTAACTGCAAAGAAAAGAACTAAACCAGTTTTGCAGGTCCACTGTTGTGTGTTACATCATTGGTGGTATAATTCAACATTTTTGTGAAAGCATTAGTACAGTTTATGTTCTCAATGATTATGTTTCAAAAAATATGTTTCAAAGTGATAATGACAGGGAAAGACTTTTGATTGTCAACAACAATATTGCTTACAATCCAAAAACATGCATAGTCTGGACTGTTTTAAGTCTTGGATTGTCAGCATAAGCCGCTTGCCTTAATTTTACCCCACCTCCCCTATGCAGCTCTGTTTCTCACTCTCTACCCTGCCCCTCTGTACCCTCCCTATATTTCCACTTTTTGGTTCGTTGTTCTTCCTTTTGTTCAGCTCAAAAGGTGACAGTGAGACATTGTGCTGGCTCATTGCAGTCCATAGTGATCAGACAACCAAGTTTTAGACTTGCTGTTGTGAAAATAAAGTTGGAACCTCTGCATAGTGCAAAAAGTGAGCAATTAATTTTTAGGAATTGCATAACTATGTGGCATTTGAACCATCTAGCATTAGCAAAAGGTCACTTTTTGTAGCTAGTCTACACTTACATCATTGAAACAAAAGATCAGATCTTGATGAATTTCTCGGTTCAGATTAAATGTGAAATTTCAACTCTATGCATCGCTTATCAAAATATTCTAATATTTTGTCTTTATCTCTTAGTACACTATTTTGAGCAGGATATCAACATTGACACTTGAATTATCAATTGTGACTGCAAGGGTAACTGACTTCCTGTGATGTCTCTCCATGCACAACACTGATAAACAGTTAATTTTACAGGTATCTCCAGTTTGAGAGAGACAGGAAAGTTCAAGTTTTCTTATGCGACATAAAGCTCCATTGCACTTCCTCTATAGTAACTTTCATTGAACTGCTCATATTGGCCTAGACACGTATACACCAAGACAGTGAACAATTGATACACCGATAGATGGATAGATAACCACACAGACATGATGCGGTTTTTCACCTTTTAATATATAATGTTTAAAGCATCACTGGCTAGGCTAACTCTATTCTAAGCTACAGGCTTTAATGATTTTCCAGACATGGCTGTGTTATAGCTTTGGATTCTTGCATCAAGGAAAATGATTGAAAACTTTTGGGAACCAACTGTAGTGTATAGTGATTAGATAGGACTCCGTGTGGATGAGCGCAGAGGCTAGCAACTGATGAGTCATCGAGGCACCTTTTTTAGGGTTGCTGAGATGGCCGAGAGGTCTAGCGCGCTACCTCATGCCGCCAGGCGATTAGGTACCGAAGGATGGTCAGAGGTTCGATTCCCGGTGGGAGAACTTACATGCAGGCATTGCCCATTGCACCTGATATGACACCAACAACAAACCGTTTTATTATTTTGGTGCACTTTCTTGATAGCAAGTGATCTAAATTATAGTTTAGTCCAACTTATAAACACCAGAACTAGTTAACTAGTGATAATACAGGTAGTGTATAGACAATGAAAACATATATTTGGATTATTTAACAAAATGAACTGCTAATAGAGATATAAACCATTCATAAATTGATCACTTTTAGTAAAACTGTGATTGTATGTTTTGTGTTCCGGTTAATTACTTTAACTCTTGTAATGAAAAAACTCCACGGGAAGCAACTAAAATCATATTAATAGTATCATTCATATTTCCTTTTCATCAGCTGTTGACTCACCTATATTAGTCAGGGCTGTACAGTGCACAACTCCTAAATTAGAGGGTAAACATATTCTCTTCTGTAGGAACTTGTCAAACAAGTATTTGTTCCTGCTGTAGCAGCTCTTTGAGTAGACAGCAGTTGTTCGTAACCTGTAGATGACCTCAACAGCGTACAACTTGCACATAAAAAGGTGATTTTACCAATCAAATGCTTTGGGCAGATCAATTTATATCTTTAGATTAGCAAGTTGATAGGTAAAAAACTGACAGCTCTGATTTGAACTGGTTTATCTGGAGAAAAGTGTTCTATGTCGCGTATGCCAGTGCTTCCAATCAAATGGTAACATTTGCGAGTTTCAACTACGACAAAAGGAAATTACAGAAATTTTGCCTTAAACTTTAAACCTTCAACGATGAAAACTGCTGACCTAGAGGTTTTTATTCTTTAAAAAGTTGCATTTTAATGTTCGAGAGTAAATACTTTCCAACAGCCATTTATACATACTTCTGCTAAATAAAATAATTCCAGATTATCCAGTAATGACAGATAAAAAAAAGCTGTTTCATGGTTCAAAGCACTTGTATGAAAAATGCCTTGTTTTTGTCTCAATTTTAAACCGTAACTCCATGGTTGACCATACCTTTATTCAACTCCCAATCCCCAAACATGAGGTCCCACATTTGACCACTGAGCTGTCAAATGCTGCTTGCAGCATGTCGAAAAATATTTTCAACGAAAAAAAAAATTGTAACGCCTATATTTACATATAAGACAACACAACTATATAAAGTATACAATACATAAGATAACAGTCCTGTATATAGTATACAATGTTGTGGGGGATTTCTGTGATTGCTAGTGACCCCAAAACCTCTCCCCCTCAGTTCCCCTGACCTTGTACCACTTTTTGAGCCTAAATAGAGTTGTCAGAACCCCCTCCATTGATTAAAAGCTCCCCGAAATTGTTGTAGCATAGAAACCAATTAACCAGGCCCTGTATCCACCCTGTATCCACCCTGTATACTAAGTATATAAGTACACAACAGCTATACCAGCTCTATCCTGGATTTGCCTGGGAAAAATGATTGCCAACAATGGGCAATACAGGGAAAAATGGCCCCCAAAGAGCAGCGTGAGCTACTGACAGATGTAGGAGCCTTCCGAAAAAGAGTACAGAGATAGAGCACTGGAGTGGAGCAAAGACTAAACAAGGAGGAGAGAAGAACTTACTAAATTGTGTGCCATGTGCACACGAATGTGATTGATTGATACTGCTTACTTAATTTTGTTGGTTAGCTTGATTGGTTAATGTATTGTATCATTGTGTAGGATTTGCTAACCCTAATAAGGGAGCGTGCCTTCCTGGTCACTTCCTATGAATGGAATTGTTGTAGACCAGGAAGGTAGAAGTTCTGTGGATTATGTTAGAGCTCTATTATATTGCTAAAGAGAATGTGTCAAATATATTATTATTAGAAACTCGGTATTATTCGTCTGGGACGTGGTCCTGTTGCTCGTTATCTATAGTCATAGTACATGGATGCCGTTGTGTCGGTTGTGCAAGAGGTAAAACACTACAATATATCAGATAACATACCTGTATAAACTATACAATATATAAGTTAACATACATATGTAACAAACGCAGCATGTATATAAACTATACATTATAAAAGATAACATCCCTTTTTAATGGATACAATATATAAGATAACAATATACATATATGAAGTATATAACATAAAAGACAACATACCTATATAATGTACACAATATAAAATATAAAATAACTACGCAAAGTATAAAATATACAAGATAACATACCTATATGTAATGTATACAATATATGTAAAATAACAAATCTATGTGAAGTATACAATATAGAATGTAGCATACTTATATAATGTATACAATATAAAGGACAACATACCTATATAAAGTATACAATGTATAAGATAACATACCTGTGTAAAGTGTACAACTTTATAACATCTCCGGTGATTGTGCTAGGAGATGATTTGTTATTGGATGCAGCCTGCTGCATTTCGGTTTTTCTCTCTACCCTTTTGTTCTCTGAAAGTTTCTTACAAGTAGTTTCAAACTTTAGTAGGCCATTCTATTTGAAAGTTAGGAATTCAACAATGTAGCTTTCCTTAGTTGGTAATGGAAAAGTCTAACACAGTGTTTACAGTAAATAAGTAGTGATTTCAGTTTATCCTCCTGTATACGACCTTGTCATATAGGTGATGAGAGTTAGCTGGACAAGAATGAAGCCGTGCCACATAATGCTATTTGACTACGAGGGATGACATTGCTGTCAAATCATAAGTGGAATGTAAAACAAGTGACGTCATTTCCTGCTGCGGATGAGAAGAACGAAGTTTCCTCAACTAGTTTGTGGAAGTCCACAAAACTGATAGTCACATAGTGCTTAGAGGGTTTACGGAGTCAAAGCATCGATATATAAATTTATAGCACACATTTTTTTAATTTTCAAATGTTATCAAATGACTAAATCACTAAATCTTTAATAGTTTGGGACCACAGCCTGCTAGAGACAAAGTTTTAAAAGCGTTTAAGAGGCTAAACTGATCTGAACGAGATTAACCAATCACTGTACTGCTTACATAGCTGTGGAATTCAAAATTTTTTTTTGAAATCATGTTGTAAACAAGCAATATCCCAGTGCGCCGTGGGCCCTCATGATTTCAGTCCATTTTATATCATTAGCCTATCGGATTACCAACCCGTTGATCTATTATTTGCTATAAATCATTTACATCTCAAGGTATGAAAATAGATTTAATAATGCCCTTTCCGAATAATAATGTATTTTTCTTATTTTATAGCACAATCAAGTGATTCAAAATTAATCGCAAAGTAAAAACGCACGCTTGGTCACGCGTCACGGATTTCACCCCAAATTATCAATAATGAGGCGCAAAACTATCTGCTGTGCAAACATAAAAGAAAGTGATTTTGGTGCGAAGAAAGTCATTTTCAAAACACATTTTCTCAGTAACTATTGGTGAGAGACAAAAGAAATTACCACTTTTGCGACGGCAAGATATTATTCTATGCCATGATAAGATTTTTAATGTCCCAATGCTGATTTGGAGAATCCGTTTTCACTGACTTTAGTTTGTCGATCACAAAGTTTACAAAACTTTTCCACTTCTCTTTGAAATAGTGTAACCAACATATACAAAACACAATGAGGGGGCAACAAAAAACCCTACTGTGGTACTGGGGACAGTTGAACCAAAAAAGGAAAACGTAAATATGAAAATCTCTGATATTTAACAAACCAAGTGCTTCTTTGGAGACATTGGCATCAGAAAGATTTGATTTCAAAATTATGGCAGTGCAATCATATAGCAAAAAACAAACGACGGGATTTCTATCTTACAATGTGCCAAATTGTACATGGTGGAGGGAATCCAATCGATTTTGGTGAAATATCTCATAGTAGAAACAGGGAAATAAAACTAAAAGTGAACATTGATGCTTTCAAAAAACAAACTTTTTAACTGGTTGACAAAACGAAGCTGATTTTGAAGAAACTTGAAGCTTTATTACTTGCCAAAGTCATAAATTGAAGTCATGTCTAGTAAACAATGTGTGTTAGTAATATAAGTCTATCCTTAGTTTTCAGTCGTTTTAGAAGCTCCATCACTTTCTGTATCACATCCCATTGGGTTTTTATCCTGGAATGAAATTAAGTCATTATTAGATTAAATAAATACCTGAGTAGCTACCTCCGTAGGTACCAGAGTGAATACCACAGCAGATTGTGGATGAAATACTAGATAGATGCTAAAGTAGATTCTGGAGTGCTCACTAGCAGATAAAAATAGAATTGTGCCCGGATATAACTTTTGTTTTGCCTATTAGCCTCAAACTCTCGCAAACTCTTTTACATTCATCTTTTGTTTTAATTTTTAAAGCTATTGTAGTTGTTTTTCCTTACTTGTGTAATGCTACCCCCATCCTCTCTACTACCCATTCCACACTCTGCAGCCATTTGCTCATAGGGTCATTTTTCTGCTGTGACAGAGCAGCCATAAAACAGGACCGTCTCACCAGGTAAATTTTCTGTCAATGGTTAGGTTTACATCCCTTGGTGCATGCCGCTGGTATACACCCGGCATGATTTGTACCTCGGTTCAGATTATTGTTAAGAACGATCGGTAATAACCGGGTTGTTACCGCAATTTCAATTTGGGTTTGAGTTCAGCTATTCAGTTGTTAGTTTCGTTGTGATTTCAAAAAAATCTTCACCTACAGCTGTTAGAAAGTGCCTGTACTGTGTAGCAATAGCAGTGCGGTAATACAGAGTGCAAATAGACTGGTAGCGTTGGCTCTTTGTGGAAGGCAGTTGATACAAACAGTAAGTGGTAGTATGGTAGTATAGACTCTCTGTTGTAGAAGGTCTGTATAGCAGACAGATCCGGATGTTATGTATGCAAACGATAGTGATGCAGGAAACTGGCCTCACTAAGCAAGGCAATGTTTCAGATTGATAATAATTTGTTACTTATAACACAAAAGCTTGACAGATAAATATTCCTCGCAAGCATACGGTAACTTGAACACAGACAACACTAAGCTGGTACAAGCAATTGCTGACACTTCTCTGAGCAAGATTAAATACTATCTCAGGCAAAATTAAACTAACTCAGCACGCTGGGCGAAATGCCTTGTTATTTATAGGAAATCATAGCAGTTGAAAAGTAAGGTATATGATTGGAAAACGATAAACTGGCACTGCAGAAAAGGTGAATCATAACAAGGCTAGCTAAGAATGAAAAATAGTATGCATAAACTGCCTAACTGATAACTGGCTAGCCCTCAATGTTCAAAGCAATATTAATAATAACATTCCTTGTAATCCTTGCTATACTGTTCTTGCAAGTAAGGGTGCTTTCGGATACCCTATGCATAGGGCAGTCGTTGAACACTCGTTGAGGGCTCAACGATGACTGTCGTTTAACGGAAGTTGTTTGAGCATAAACCATAGACATATATATTTTCATCAAAGTCTGTGAAAACTGTATAGCTGGAGCGAGCCCACTTTAGTTTCTTTACGAACAAAAAGAATTACGATGATTTTATCGTCTGATGTATTTTCTATATACATTATAATGCATTGTCACGACTTTAAATGGGGAGGAACAGTGATTGATAAAAGTTGACTCGTTAAAACTGTTGGCTAGGTGGAGTCAAGGCCAGTCAACGACGCTACCTATCGCTTGTCACTTTCATCGTTGAGCCCAAATTACCCATTGCCGCCATGTTTTTTCTGCCCTCAACGACGGGGTTTCCTAATGGTCTCGTTTAATCCCATTGTTGAGCCCTACGCGTAGGGTATCCGAAAGCACCCTAAGTAGGCTTACCTGCTTCAACTATATGCTTCAGTGCTATCAACTGAGCAAGCTCGTGCTTGCTCAGCTAGCGCATCCCATGTTCCACCCACTCACTCATGTGTGCACTGCTTAATCGCCAAAACAAACAGATACACTGACTGATGGCTGGCCACAGTAGGCAAATTGTATTACAGTATGTTTTACATTTGTTAGACGTACTTTTTGTGATAGGTTAAAATGCAATCGGGAGTAATATGTAAATAGTTGCTCTTCTCCAAGACATGTACCTAAGCAATGACAAATGGATGTTGTAACTTCATAAAAATTTGCATATAAAGTTTACGGTGTTAATAAAAAAAGACAAGTGCTATGTATGTACCAAGCTCCGTGAGTTTAGTTGCTGCCCCAGTTGAACACATGATCTTTTAGTGTAAAAATATCTGAGGGCTTGTTTTATTTGCATGTACGTGAGCATGTTTACATTTTCATTATGATTTCATGAATCCTTCTGTAAAGAAGCTCATAACTTTTTAAACATTTACAAATAATTTTTTCCCATTTTTTGCTTCGCTTGTGTGAACCTTCCGAGCTGCATTTGTCACCTCTTAGTAGTATATATAGAGCAGATCACCTCTCAGTAGTATATATAGAGCAGATCACCTCTTAGCAGTATATAGAGCAGATCACCTCTTAGTAGTATATAGAGCAGATCACCTCTTAGTAATCTATATAGAGCAGATCACCATATTTTTGCCGTTCAATTTAGAGCTCCAGAGTTAACTTCCAAACTACACTCCAGCTTAACAAGTCTTTTTCTCAGTATAATAGGGACATACCTCCATACTGGTGCTAAAGGAAATGATGGCTCCCCCGGTACAAATCCTGTTTCGGTTGCACCTATATGCAGGACATATATTGTGGAATCTGATATTGTACATAATTATGATTATTTTCTATGTACGCATTGTGGATTGACTGTTTGTATCGGGGTTTGTATCATGGCATGATCTTTTTTTGACTAGTGCATGTTGGTACAAAGTGATAGTAGTCAAGACTGAATGGGTCTTTTTATAATTAGTTTACTGCATAACAGTCCCTGAGTTGTTGTCCAAACTGACCCTATAATTGTGTTGCGTCACTCAGTTTGCATCTTTTATTAATTATAATTTATATGTAACATAATAGCTGAGCTGCTCATGATACTCGTTAGAAACTCCAAGTTTTGATAAGAGGCTATAACTAAATATGAATAAATTTTGTGTGAGTTTACCGAAGTTTTTATAACAGCAAATACTAGTAGTGACTTAACAACAAACCTTAGTTTAATACTTAATGTCACTGCTGATAACTGCTTCAAACTCTGCGAATCCATACTTCGTAAAGTCGACAATATCCTGGTTTGTAATTGATTTTAAAGGCTGTTAATTTTTTTCTTACTTGATTGCGACTTTGCAGCCAATCTTCGGTGGTCAATTTGGGTAAGAAATAGGATAGGAAAGGATTGATATGTAAGATGGATAAGTGAAAAACTGGGATGAAGGGTGTGAAAAGGCATTTAGTGCAAGTGTTATCTTCTGGGTCAAGTGGGCAATATTACGTCTGTTTCCAAAACTTTGTTGAGTATTAAGTTGTGAGTATAACCTAATAAGCAGCCTCAAATACTGAGCGAGTTTTCAATTGATTGTATTAACTTACCTTCTCCTGAATAGTTCTTGAATTATATTAACTTACCTTCTCCTGAATAGTTCTTGGATGCTGATCAACAATCTTGGTCCTATCTTTAGATGCTCTAGGTCTTGCGTGTTGCAGTTTGGACCTCAGTTTCAATTTTAGGCTGCTGAACTAAAATATCAATGGTGTGTTCAAGAAAGAATCAATGTTAAATAGGTATATAATGGTCTGAAAGAACTTCAGCTTCGTTTGTACAAATTCTAAGGGTGAGCTTCAATAATTGTACTTACAACACTTCTATCCACGTCCTTCCTGTGTTTAACTAGATAGTGCCGTTTCAAACTATTATTGAGACCTAACTCATTGAACTCTGCATCACACTTGTTGTAAGTGCAGTAAAACCTTTCACACGGTGGTGGACATTTACCAATAAGTTCTAGTAGACGGTCTTTGGTAGACGCACAATAGCTGCACTCACTTACAAAGGATGTTGCATCAGGGTGAGTAACTGACTGAGTGTGGTGCAACATACTGCCCAGTGACATGGTTGAGTATTTACATGACTTGCTCACTCGACAGTGGTACTTCTGACACTGTGAACATTTCCCGGTTGCTTTGCGAAGGCCTCTGGGTGGCTTTACTTGACTACATATGCAGTCGTCAGGTGCCTTATCGGTGACCTGCATCTAACAAAAGCTGTTATTTATGTAAATATATGAAAAAAGGAGAAGGGAGCAATCCTTTGGTGGTTTTTTAGCAGATCTATTTGCAAAGCTCATTGAAGAAAACAGTCTCGTTTTCAATCATAACACAGAAATTTGAACTTTATTTGCAGATTTTATTTGTAGGCTTTGACCCGGTAGAAAGTGGCTGTTGATATTCATTAGAAATTATTACATAGCCAACTGCACTGATTGTTGGTCATTGGGACAGACAAATGCATTCAATTGCAGCTTGAGTGGACAAAGCAGTTTCTATTTCTTTTAAACTATAAAGTCACACCATTGCAATCATTTTGTAATTTCTATGTGGAAAATTTAGAACTTCACTGGTACATTCCACTAACGATTCTGATAAAACATTGTTGCAACTAGTTATTATTTGATGGCATCCATTGAACAGTTGAGGCCCTCAGAATGTTTTTGATCTATACTTGGTGTGTCACTAACAATTTCCAAGTAAATTTTCAATATTTTATGAGTAGAACTTTGCCATACTTTACCATTCATGATTGCCCTTCATAATCCTATACTCGCTCAATCCTGCTATGTGAACTTCTAACACAAATTTAATAAACAATAGCTAATTGATCATCAGAGCCCTGTTATAGTGGCAGAAGGGCAATTAAATAGGCACCCTGTAGTGGGTCGTGCCAGTAAATCTCCCACCACCTTCCAATAATGTATAAGTATCGTTTAAGTAATAATACATTTATTCATTCACATATCATGCTCTAGGGAGGCAATTACCTAGAGTAGTCAGCAGTAGCAGTCAGTGACAATGAGCCAGTCTTTTACAGGATGGTGGCAGGAAGTGTGTTACATCATGCTAAATTTATGCAATAAATTATGACACGAATTGAAACAACCAATTGGGAAAATAACCAGTACAATAGAGCGCAATATTAGAAATATAACGTGTCTTGTGGCAACCAACAAAACTGCAAGATAAAGTCCTCAGTCTTTGTCAGCTTTAGATTCAAGATAGATAGGATGTAGAGATGGATAGGTTTTTGATTCATCCTTGGGCATCAACTTGTACCTCTTTTGATTCTCCAACTACAGCAGCCCCAGTTGCAGCGGTCATCCTTTTGCCGGGCCAGTGTGTCATTGCAGTGCTGGTAAAAGTCACTCCCATGTTATTAAAGGTCACTGCAGGGCCAGCAAGCACAACTACAGTGATGAAATTGTGTCTGCTGGGCCGGTATGCTAGCTGGAGGGCTGGTGAGGCAATTACTCCGCCTTCTGAGTTAATTGCTCTCTTAGTCATCTCTTTAGGAGATCTCTCTGACCGATTGCTTCAGTCAGAGTCATCTCTAGATTAATATAAGTAAACAGAGCATTTGTGTTACAAAAATCCACCACAACTCTACACATCTTAAGCCAGTTTCAGTTCAGTTTGTATATAATATTCAATCCAACTGTGCCATGGTTGAAACTTTCTCCAATACTACTCTGCAAACCACAGTAGAAGGTTTGCGGAACAGGAGACTGATTCTCAAGTTTCCTCTGAGTTTTAGAAGCCCCATTTAATATTTGGATTAATTCTTGGTACCGCAAAAAGTTTGAAAAGACACCAGAGTTGACAATTAAACTTTCAGACATCATTAATACCAGGTTAAAGCGATAATTTAAAAAATAAATGAACTCTAGTTGTACAAGAGCGTTTTCTGATTATAAAGAAATAAATATAGATTAATAACTCACTTGTCCTGAACGAAACATGTGTTTTGTAGAAGATAAGTGATACTCTATGGTTCTGGTATTAGTGAAATCAATCACTCTGTTGCAGGAAGAGCAGATCATCTGATCTTCTTTAGCATGAAATGTTCCCTTAGGATACATCGCTGCTCTACTCTCAGCAGTTATTTTCACCTGTTTTGGCTGCGTTACCGGGGAAATCTCACTCGATTTCTTCAATAAGAATTTTTTTTTGTGACAGGTCAAGTCAGATAAACTAATCGACCATTCTTTGTAGGCCATAATCAAGTTTTCAATATACTTACCGGCACTATACTTCGCTAAACAATGGAAAATAGAATAAACAAATGTCCCTTTAATTTGGCAAGGTGTCAGAAGAACTCAAGGGGTGGAGCATTGCCCCAGTTGCGTTGAGGTGAAAAGTGGAACTATGTAAATAACTTCGGGCTTACAAGCACGGGGGGGGGGGGGGGTTTCGAAGTGAAAATGCTGTTGGGTTATCAGAAGGTTAAAATCGACTACAATATGATAAATGTATAGGAATTTATGTCTAAACGGATAAAATATGTTAGTCTGGACGTCCGCCAATGTGTTTATTTGTCTGTAGTTCCACCTCGATAAAAACCTAAACTGCTAAAAGCTGAGAGAAGTAAAGCGCCACTGTAAAACCATTGTATTGAAAAACTCTAACACACTTTGGGGGTTCCAATATATAATTTATTCTGCAACCAAAGCATTGTGTAAATTTAGTATCTTTATCAGATTGATAATGTGGGAGAAGACATTCACAGTTCTATACTTCAATTGTCCAACAGGTATCCACACATGCAATACTATTTGAGATGGATGAAAACCTTTGTAGCGGCATTGTCTTGGAGTTCGACAAGCATCATGTAATCTTGGAGTTTGTATTTTTATATGTTCTCAAACCACAGCTAGAGAGGGAATTGATATTCTCAGTAATTTAGGTGAAAACTAATTGCAAACAGCAAAATTTTACTGATACAGTGCACTCAAGACCAATCATGGTGTGCCAACAGTTATTGTTTCCGCTATTTAGGAATTGACACGCCTTGGTCTATCGGATGCTTTTGCAAAAGGGTTTTGATGGAGCTAGTTGTACAAACCAATGAAAAGGCAAGTCATCAGTAAATTGATCAACTATTCAGGTAATAACTCAACTCAGTATAATTAGACTACTGTCACTAATGCTGAGAAACCTTGGCATCTTTTCTGTTTATTCCACTGGGCTAGTGAACAAAAAAAAGCGTTATGGAGGAGGTTGTTAAGTAGGACTCACAATGAAAGCTGCCACTTTGTGAATTATGGTGTACCTTTTGTTGACTTGAACTAGACTACACCTCAAAATGATTTTGAGTAGACCTATACTTGACTTCCAAGAGGTGTACGGACTAACTGCTACGTTTTACCAAGTGAATGGGCGAGACAAAAGTTTACAATAGTTTAAAGAGCTACAAGACGAAAGAAGGAAAATGTGGATTAGTTTTGTAAGGAAGTTAAGATCCGATTAGAAATGATAAACGTTGTTCTCCTATGTAATTTGCTGGGCGGCAGTTCAAGTATTGAGGTCTAACTGGCACATGGTAAGCAACTGTATCTGAAGATTTCTTAGAACTATTGACAAAAAAATTTGGGTGTATGTGACTTTTGAGCCATTTTTTTTTTCAGAACATCTGCCCCCATCAGCTCAATTATGGGGTTCTCAACTCATACTTTCATACAATTCATAAAACTTCTACAATTGCTTGGCGGGCTGAAGGAGGGAGTTCTTATTATCCGGAAGAAGTGAAATACAGGTAATCGAAGGCAGTGCATGGCTGTTAAATAGTGGAGGCTTGGGGAAAGGAAGAGCTAAGGCACCAGTAATGAAATGCAAATGTAAATTAAATTAGGTAAGTAAATATGAGGAAGGAAAGCCCAGTGGAAACATTCGGTGAGAAGAGGGGGGGGGGGGAGGGGGTGTGAGTGTAAGAAAAGAAGTAATGTAAGGGGAGTGACAGTGCTGGATAGAGGTGGATAAAAAACTACTTGGCCAAGAGAGTAAACTATATCGGTTTAAGTTATCATTCGCTTTAGTGGTGTAAAAGTTTTAGAATCTGTGGATCTTGGTGAAACTCTGCACAGTACCATGGATCCCTTTATTCTAATTTTCAGTCTAACACTTTCTCTGTGCTACACTTTCTTTACTTTGGAATCCTCAAGACTTCAATTATACCAAACTACTTCTGTTCCACCATATATGCTTCTACACCATAATTCTTTTGAACCACACTGCTTTTGAACCAGACCTCTTTTACACCACACTTCTTCTACACCTTACTTCTTCAACATTGCATTTTTACCACATCAGACTTTTTCTATACCACACTTCTTCTAGACCATACTTCTTCTACTCCATACTTCTTCTACATCAGACTTTGTCTCCACCGTACTTCTTCTACACCGCACGTCTTCTACATCACACTACTTCTGTACCATACTTCTTCTACATCACACTTCTTCTACATCATACTTATTCCGCATCACACTTCTTCTACACCGCACTTCTTCTACATCACACTACTTCTGTACCATACTTCTTCTAAACCACACTTCTTCTACATCACACTTATTCCACATCACACTTGTTCTACACCATACTTATTCCACACCATACTTCTTCTATGCCACACTTTTTCTACGTCATACTTCTTCTATCGCATAATTCTTCTACACCATATTTCTTCTACATCATACTTCTTCTACACCATACTTCCTCTACATCATACTTCTTCTACACCATAATTCTTCTACATCATACTTCTTCTACATCATACTTCTTCTACACCATACGTTTTCTACACCATACTTCTTCTAAATCACACTTCTTCTACACCAGACTTTTTCTACACTATGCTTCTTTTACACCATACTTCTTCTACAACATACTTCTTCTAGATCACACTTCTTCTACACCATAGTTCTTCTACATCACACTTCTACTAACCATACTTCTTCTACACCACACTTCTTCTACACTATACTTCTTCTACACCATACTTCTTCCACACCACATGTCTTCTACATCACTCTTCTTCTACACCGTAATTCTTCTACACCATACTTCTCACAATCCATACATCCTCTGGTTTGCGCATCTACTAACTAATAACCTTTACAAAGCTTACTTTCACCCACACAATCATCTCGGTTTACTCTATTCAATGTGAGGTTCATGGATTAAATTATGTTTCAAAGACTGGAAATGCAATGAAAATAGTTTCAGTGTATTTCCTTACCGTCTGATCGTCAGCATCCTTGGAAGAAAGTATGGCTGCCTAGAATAAAAGCAAAGCAGTTGAACCCAAAAATCAAATCAGAGTGTTTGTTACATAATTCTTTTTCAACACAGTAGAAGCTATTAAGTTTAGAAATGGTGAAAGTGGAACCACAACAACTGTATAGGCAAAGTTCTAACAAAACATGGGTCAAAGATACGCGTGTTCTATAACATTTATTGAATGTTGAAAGCATTACTGCTTGGGAAAAAAATTACATTGGTATATGCTGATGCATTCAGAAAAGTGTGCTGAGACTGGCAATCCCTACTTTAGTAACCAGCGGCCCAGAGCATTGACTCGCCTAAAAGCATGTGATCGAAATGAATGAGTTTTTTTTTTGTCTAATTTGCTCTACTCACCAAAAAACTTTAAAACAAGTTTGCAGAGACTTTTCATTCCCAGTTTTTCTATAAATACAACTTGACTTGAGAACTTGTTTTAAAAATAACAATGATCAAAGCTCAGTAATAAACTCTGTTGTTATCTACGATGCACTAAGATTGGTCGAAATTGTGTTCGATTCATTTTTTGTTGTAGAATGGCAATGCGGTCAAAGCCATGTTTATTTGAATGATGAAACACTTTCAATCAGGAAAGGGGGGACGACTCAGAATACAGGTTGCTTCAATAAATCAACAGTAGTTTTATCCAAAGTTATTGCAGTTTTTCAAAATTTTGTAATTTTATTTGAGAACAAACTAGTAAACACTCCACATTTATATTTTTCTAAATCTAGCGTATAGGACAAGAAAGATCCTCACCATTAATTATTTAGTAACTCGAGTTCTGAAGTTTCTCTTTGTCAAACATAAAGGAGTTGATGCTAAACATCGTTTGGATTCATATATAACTTTAAGTGGTCTATTGTATGTCCTTCGACAAATTTATAAGGCTCTTAAATCAGCTGTGGAAGGTAAGTTAGCAAAGTTTTACACTGATGTCCAAACCCAATTTCTTGTAACCCTTTATATTTGCACATTTAGGAACAGGTCGACAACCAACTTAAAAAACAACCTACAAATTTTTTTAATTAGCTGAGTTTTAGCGTCGATTTGGTACATAGCTAGGGTTTTTCTAAGAATGGAAAACCAAATTTTAAAATAAATCCACTTCAATTTCCATTTTGCAAATATCTTATATGTTTACATAATGAAAATGTACCAGGTTGAATTGAACCTCACCTAAGCAAGTATCACCTGCATGTACTAGAGCAGAGTTGTGTAAAATGCGTTGCAGTATTGCAATAATATTGCCATTAGTACATAAACTCTTTAGTCAACCATACAACTGTAGAATTCTATTTACTTTAGTAGACCATTTGTTTGCTGTAGGCTAATTTTCTAAGTTACTTTACCGCACTCAATAAGAACTACTGGACAACCTTTTCTAAAACTGTGTTTCTGTAATAATGGGGTCCCGGCAGATTTTTTTGTTGAGCGATTATTAAAGATTAAAGAAGCGGAAGCCTGCTTTCCGCAAAAAGCACTGTTAAAACGAAAGTCACTTCATTTTTAACAACTTCTGAAGAAACATTTTTTCATTCACGGCGGCTGATAAGTTTGGGGTATATAATACTGACGATGCGGCATTGCCAAAAATTGTCCAACTACGAAGGCAATGTAAAAGAAAACCAAGGGCGCGCTTTGATTAGTTTGCATTGGCAAGCCTAATGAGCCACGAAATACAAAGCTATGGCTCTACATAAGAGCATAATACTCACTTAATTTTTATCATGTGAATAAAACAAAATATTTTCAAAAAAACAACTCCTACCACTTTATTGGAAGGTCAAAATTTTTGTCATATCAGCTTCTTAAACTTTCTCAAGTCTAAATAATAGACAATAAGTCGTGATTTCTGATGATCAGTTATACGATCAACTATACCACTCTCGGTTGCATCGCTAAAGTGAAAATACTGTGCCGGAACCCCAACGCTCTTAGTTTTCTACCCAAAAAAAAGATGTTTATGCAAGGGAGTTTGAGGACTGTTCCATTGATTGGATTGATTACTATGTCAAGGTAGTGCAACTGTAAGTAACAATGGCTGTGAAAAGATGGGTGATACAAACTCACAAAAGTTTCAAATTTCTGTTATACGAATGCAAAAGATCCCCTGAGTTGACACATCTTTATTTTTTAGTTGCTCCTATTTAGTGATAGTTAGAATAACAAAATGTTTGGGATGTCCCTCACCATGACGACTTATGTTGTTGGTCACAACCAGACTTCTTACCTTTTTGTTTGTCAAGTGTTTTTCAGTTAATAAATGTCTGTCACATTCGCCTTTTCTTTGGTGGAGTAAGAGCAGGTTACAGTATTTACATCTCATCTTGTTGCCGTGTTTCACATACTCTCCGTCATATTGTGCTATTCTGGCATCCAAAGATACTTTAGAGGTTCTATTGCTTTTAGATGTTATCTCACCCTGTGCACAGGATTGTTAGAAACATACAAGTAAGGTGATAAAATTATCTCCAAAGAATATTAGGAAACAGCAGACCCTTCCTGGTCATTACATAATATTTATTTAGCAGGAGTACATAAGATGACAAGTACATCATTATGCTCTGCTGTTTCCTGGTCACAACCCCAGCTTAATCTTCTTTCCCACCTCCGATTGCTTCCCTACCAACTCATTCTATATCACTCTGGATCTACTCTGGCTTCTCCCTAACTCTTGCTCCATCCTCTCCTATTTATATCTATACTCAACCAAAACGTAGCCTTTGCCTGGCGAAGGCTACGTTACTTCCGATTTTTTGTACTTATATATAATTGATGGACGGTTCAAAATCATGCATTTTCATCAACCTGCAGGTAAGTAATAAAATCCTTAGTAACTGCCACTGAAGCATAAGTTTGCTCAATTCATCTTACAAGTCCTGGCATTTCCTTGTAAGCTTGTACTAATTTTCCGGCTCTCAGTGATTTTGACAGTTTTTCTTTTGGGGTGTTTGTTCTCATGAGCTCCGATGGGTCAAATTTCACAAGTGATATCAGTATATGCTAGTTTGGAACTAATCAGATGCTGGGGTTGTCTGCATTGTCATGGAATTGACACTTGCGGGGAGGAAAAGGAGTATTGGCAGACAGACTAAGAGTTTTTGCGATTTTGGGTCAAAGTGACCATCTGATGGGGAGCGGGGGAATGACAGTAATCAATCGGCTCAGTACTGGAGTACAAGCGAGGTGTCACAATTGTTTGTTTCGCATTAATTGTGGAAGAACCAACATGGCCAAATTGTATTTACCGAATGCCCTGAAAAAACCTCTGAAGTTGTGACTATCAACACGTCACAGTCCCACGATGAACTTTATTTTATCGGGGGAGAGAGGGAGAGGGGAGAGAGGGAAAGGCGGAGAAAGGAAAAGGGAAAAAGTGAGGGACAAAGGGGAGACGTGGAGAGGGGATGGGGAAAGGGTTAGAGGCAACGAGGAGGAGAGGGGGAGAGGGGAATATGGGGATATGATGAGAGGGGAGAGGAGAGAGGAGGGAGAGGGGAAAGGGGAGAAGGTCAGAGGGTGGGATGGGGAGAGGGGGAGGGAACAGGAAAAAGGGAGCGGAGCATGGGAGATGAGGGAGGAGATGGGTTCTACAAGAAAATGGAAAGCTAGGTAAACAGGGCAAAGGGGTTCAGTCCCTTCTGTTTTTAAACTTTAGACCAATACTTCAATTTTATCATAACTAAGGCAGTTGTTTAGCTTTAAAACTTAAGATTTTGCAGATTCAAATACTTAGTGAGAACTGCAACAATGCTTAGCTACTTGCCTGTTCCTGAGTAGCTGTTAATAGCTTTTCAGCAGTCTTACTCTCACGTTTAAATGTTGTCTTAGGTGGTAGTTCAGATGTCGAACTCAAATGTAGATTGGTGAACTAAAAGATTTAGGCGGTGCCCAAAAAATTGACATTTATGTATAATGATAATGAGTTTGCAGTGTAAATGTAAACTAGATTTAATTGTTCAACTTACAAAAATTGTCTTTACTCGCTTTTTGTGGCTATTTCGATAATGCCGTTGCAAATTGCCTGGAAAAACTGGGTATTTAAATTCCGTATCACAGTCGTCATAAGTGCAGTATAAAGTCCAACATGGTTGTTCACATTGCCCAAAAGGTTCTTTTTGACGATCTTTTGCAGATTCACAGTAGCTGCACTCATTTACGAAGGATGTAGCATCAGGGTGAGTGACTGAATGAATGTGTCTTGCCATCATATTCAGTGACAGAGTTGAATATTTACAGGACTTGCTCACTCGACAGTGATACTTCTGACACTGTGAACATTTACCCATATTTCTGAAGTTGTCTCTGAACGGTTTTGTTTGATTGCATGGACAGTTTTCTGGTGTTTCGGAGATAACCTGCATTCAAAGAAATCTCTGAGTTACTCAGAAATTGCAAGCAATAAACAAATACCCTTATTTAAGTGCTTCATATTGAGTCTTTTGAGGCGGTGATAGCAGAGAATTGATTCATTTTCAATCTTTTCATAGACAAGTGAAGCGTTAGAAAACAATTGTGAAGTTTGATTCTGAGCCAATAGAAACTAGGCATTAATATTGATTAGAAAACAGGGCAGCAGACAGCGCTGGTTTGTGGTGATGACGGAAAAATATAAATAGGTTTAAAGCTGCACATTTCAGCTTATGTTTTTTAGTTTTATTCCACACCACGGCATTCACATTGCAGTTACCATATTTAAAACTTACCGCTAGCTTGGTTTGGAGACATTCAAACCATTAGGTAAAAAAGGTGTGTCCAATAAAACTGCTACAGCTTGGTACAACTGCTAACTATCTTTTGCGAAACTACTGGTATTGCAGGTTTTTTGCATTCTCTCATTTGTAGCGGGCACTTTACTATCAAATGGCCAAATGGATGGGAAACTAGCAAACAACAGTGTTCTAAAACACTTCGACATTTCAAAGTCATTTAGAGCATATGTTTACCACATTATACCACTATCAATGTCATTTCCAGTTTTTTATCATTCATCTGCTGAGTACTAATTTTTATTTGATAACCACTGCCTCTTTACAGGGACAGAATTGTGACTTGATAATATTAACTTGTGTGATGGGTATTTCCAGAATAAATGGAAGCTCAACCCATCATATTAACATTAAAAAAAATTGTGTCAAGCTGTGTTCATGCCAAAATAAAACTTTGAAACAATTCGCTTATATTTTATCGTACTGATCACACTACTAGTTTTATTAATCAGTAAGTTTTGCCTCAACCCACGATGCCAAACATCCTTACAGTCGTTTGAGCTCCCATTTTTGGGCTAGATAGTAAGCAATCCATGGTTTCCAAGGACTGCCCTCAGAATTGATGCAACAGTTTCAACGTGGTATATTTCTGCGACTAAACAGTGTTTTGAAGTGGGCAAATATCAAGTGAAAAAACAAAGTCAACTAACTAAAGAAAGCAGAGTCGAAAAATAACTCACTTGTCCTGAAAGACCCATATGCCTTTTAGATGATAAGTGAATGGCTACTGATTTCCGATCTTTAAAACTAACCACTTTATCACAAGGAGTGCAGATCATTTGATCTCCTTCAACATGAAATGTTCCCTCAGGATATGATTCTGCTCTAGTCTTCGCTGTTACGCTCCTAACTCTCTTTGGTTGCACCGGTAAGATCTCACTCGCTGTCTTTAACATAAATCAAATTAAGATAATCAAGTGCTAAAAATCAACTGCAGTTCTTTTGCGAGCCAACGAGATATAACCAGATCATCTTCAGGCACATACCGTGATTTTAACAATCAAAACTGAATGAAAAAAGCCATTGTAATTGAAAAGGCGTGTAACCCACTCAGGCAACTAATCAATGATCTAAATTAATGTTGTGTGTCAAAAGCAGTTTTGTGCATAATATATGTAGTGGATTGTTTCGCAAAACTTTTGGTTTGCTCCTCTCTGAACTTCCTCTAATTTTTAACTTTGATTGCAATATGAATGCACAACACATCGTTAAATTTTTTGCAAAAATTCACCAACCGTCTCTTGGATGTTTTGCTGTTTATTGTGTTTTTAAACACTTACTCTGAACCCATTTCCCTCTACACCGCACACTCTCCCCTTGCAACAGACTCTCCATGTACAACACACTCCATCTGCACTACACATGTTCCAGCTTGGACCTTCCCAACTTACATCTTTTTTACACCATAGTTTTTCTAATTTACACTTCCTCTGCAGTACAGTTTATCTACGCTTTTTTCGTGACACATTTTTTTTCTTTGAAGTAAGCCATTTCCCTTGAGAGAGCAGGCAATGATGCTATGATTATTGCGCTATCGTCTACTGTACTAGCAATTAGGCTACGCTTTACCAGCTTCCGTCGCACCATTTCACATCAGGTTCAGAGAGCAATAAATAGTAACTGTTAAGGATATGCATTCACTCAGCTCCAATTAATCAAAAAACATCTTTCATGATCAAAGCATCTTTTTCAAAACCATTATATATATGTATATAGCAAATAAATCATGCTTTCTTCTAGCTTTACTAAAAGAGCTGGAGCTTACACAAGGTTACATCTAGTGTGAAACATCTGAACATCACAAACATATTGTAGTAGATTTCTGTCCTCTACCACTGACACAATGGGATTCTCAATCTATCTCTCTCCAACACTTTGGGGTCTATTCCGAATAGACTGTAGCAACTCCATGTGGTGGAAAGTCCTAGCTGGTTTTGAAAGTCCTCAGCTATGGCAGCCATCTTATACCGTCCCTGAGTCAGCATACCGGCCCTGTAAAGGTCAGTACCGGCCCTGTAAAGGTCAGTACCGGCCCTGTAAAGGTAACTACCGGCCCTGTAGAAGTCACTACCGGGCCTGTACCGGCCCTGTATACTGTGGTATCGGCACAATATCTCACCGAAAGCTGTAGGCACATTGCCAGTGCACTTAGTGGAGAATGGTGTAGCAAACTCCCAGTTTACTATGAACATTTACCAAAATATACCACATACCTCTTTCCATTAAAGTCATATCCTGGCATTAATAACAACATATCAAGAATAATATGCGTGGGGGTAACACCTGTACCCAGGTTAATATGTTTGATTAGATATATATTCGGGTGCTATGTCACGAGATGACATAGCACCTCTCTCCAGAGAAGGTCGCACTTACAGGTGACCACCCGTGACTCAAATACCCCTGGATCATAGGGGAAGCCGGCAACCAGCTCAATTTCCTCCTCTACTGGAGGGCTCATGGTATTCACTAGACGTACCATGACTGATGGTTTCCCATCCAATCAGGATCGTGTTTCCACAACAGCTTGCGCAGGCAACTGTGTAGCCATTCGCTTGCACTGATAGTGGGCTTGTCGAGATACAGTGTCATGTATCAATGACAACAGTGGCCCTAGAAGTTCTAGTTGCTGGCAAGATCTCCCGTATTTCCACCTCAGGAGAGCGTCGTCCCTTATTAGGCAAATGCGATCACTTGTTCTCCTGCTTCCCTGATACCACAGGGGTGTCAGCTACAGCCCGACCCCCGGTGTAGTGTACTGTGCTGTGTGGCACTAAGGTTGGTGGTGAAGAGGTTGTGAGACTTTCACCCTTAGTCGTCACAACAGGCTTCTTCTGCCGCTACTGCGTTGAAGGATGACAATCATCTGATTCACTGGCAGACCCTTGTGACTGCGTCTGCTCGGTGCTTGTACTGGCCGGCGTGGTTACTTTATCAACTTCACCTATGGAGAGAGCGGGTCACTACATAACTCAGTGGTTTGTATGGGAGGTAGTCCTGTCTCAGTAGAGTTAGGCAGTGAGTAGTTTGGAGGTAGGCATCCTGCAGCAAGTTTTCCTCCACTGTCTCTACTACCAGGTAATAGAGTCTCTATACAGCTCAGCTGTGGGCATCGCCAGTAGCCTTGTCTCTTCGTAGTTGGTTGATGGACAATTACCAAGGCCTGCATCCTGCAGCAAATTTGCCTCCTGGTCCTTGAGCTCTATACACTGGTCAGCCACCATGGCTAACTGGGGGATGGTCTTGTCACTGTCACAGCTAGGTACAAGTGGCCCGTCTGTGCTGCAGAGTTGTTCACAACTTTGACTCACTCTGTTCCCTTGCGCCGGATGTTCAGGAAGTGTTTGGGTAATGGGAAGTTTTGGCCAATCTTTTAACTTTCTTCGGCGGTCAGCTACAGTTATTCTCTTAACTGGAGGTGGTCGGGGGGGGGGGGGGGGGGGGGTTCTTGGGGTTTTTCTATTCTTCTTTGTAGGGGTTGGATGGCCGAAGGGTAGCTGCCTCTCTCCAGCAGTGGGGGTCTCCTCTCTCCCTCGCAGGGGCGTACCCAGCAGGGGGGGACACTGTTCCACTCCTAGCATCTACAGTTTTTGTCCAATCTGGCTCAAACCTTGTTCTATAGGCTTTTGCTAGGTGGCTCTCCGTAGCCTGTTATGTTTCCCATGCAATCTTTTCTACTGTGGGTGTGTGTATGGGGACTTCTTCTTTAGTAAAGGGGCGTACCCCTTTTTCAGGGATGTAAGGGGTGCTCTCTATCAGCTCTGCCTGTGCTAGAAGGACACTGTCATTAAGTGGCTGCCTGTGCTTGTCCGTGCACGGCAGTACATGTCCGTCAATGATGACCTTGGGGTCTGGAAATCACATTGCAAACTGGTGTATGGTGAGGAAGGGCATGCCAATAATGGCATCTTCGTTTATGTCATTAATGACAAAGTTAATGCTCGTTCTAAACCCACGAAGCTGCAAGTTCGCTCGCAGTCTGCCATAAAAAGGGATAGTACATCCGTCAACCATGGGTCCATGTGTCTCACTATGCTGCAACTGGTTCTTCACTGACTGTGGCAGTTGCTGGTACAGGTGCTTTGACAGCAAATTGGTTTTGAAGCCTGTGTAGATCAACAGGGCTGCTGGCCTACCTGCTAATCTTCCAGCCCAGAAGTAGCTTGCCTGGTAGAGTCGCTCCAACGGTGGTGCAGCCGTTTTCACTCTCTTGTGGGGAATTCCACTGATTTCCAGAGTTACAGGGCTAGAAGGGGGTCTGAGAGCTGTCCAGCTGTCCAGCTGTGATCAGCATGCGTCTGTGCTCTCTTGGGGGGTTGTCGAATCATCTCCAGAGTGACAGGACTAGAAGGGGTTTGGGAGCTGTGCAGATGCAATCAGCAGGAGTCTGTGCTTTTTTGGAGGGTTGTGCACTCATCTCCAGAGTTCTAGGACTAAAAGGGGATCAGGAGTTGTCCGGCTTTTCCAGTTACAGTCAGCTGGCATCTGTAGTGTCTAGGAGGGTCGTCCACTCACCTTTGGAGTTACAAGCTGAATTAGGGTTTGGGGGCTGTCCGGCTTGCCCAGCTGAAGTTAGCTGCCGGTGGCGCTACTGCGGGCGCCAGCTGTTTCCCATTATTCTGGGGGTGTCAGGAAATCAAACTGTGCGCTGGGTTCAAGGGTAGGTACCTATCATGTGACCTGGCTGTCCGCAGCCCCAGCAACGGGATGTGGGTGCTGTCTCCCACGGCAGAGGGGGAGCTTCTTGTCTGGCCGCTGTCAGCAACTGTATCTCATCAGCCAAAAGCTTCAAGCTGTCCATGACGGCTGTCATAGGATCCGGGACAGCAGGTGTAGTGATGTGGTGTGTGTGTTGCACCGGAGTAGTGGTGGAGACACGTTGGGATCGGCTCTTGGCAGCCGTTCTCAGCCATTCCTCTTCCTCCTCATCAGTATCCTCTTCTACCATTCGTACATGAGCCTGGTGTTCTTTGAATGGTGTTTTGATTTGTAGGTACTGGTTACCGGCACTGACTACTTCAGCTACGTCAATGGGCTGTATGGCCAACAAGTATCTCTGCAGGTAGGCATTCCCGACTGTGGTGCTGAAAATATCCAGCATCATCCATGGGTCGGTGAGGTATATCAGCATACGCAACGTGTACTAGGCGCTCTACTTCACTTGCAGGCTCATGGAGCAATGTCGTGTGTTGTCGGGGAAGGCTGGTCAGCCGGAACATAGCTTCCCTTGGTGTTAGCCCAAAACTTGCTCGCAGTGCAGTGATCATACCCTGCAGACGTGGAGGCTTTCCACAGCCTAATGCTCTACCCCGTAGTGCATCTCTCAAGTATTACATGGCCGTGTTCTCTGCCATTTGTTCATCTCTGCCACTTTCACAAATCTGTTGATGAAGTACTCAATGTCTCCTTCACGGTCAAACTTTGGAGCTTTGAAAGTAGCTGGAGCATTGCCTTGGTTTGGCCTCATCATAGCCGTCAATGCTTTGGTCAGTCTGTCTATTGTTGTAGCTTCGGGATTGCCAGCGGGTGCTCGACCGGCGCTGCATGCTCTCTGGGTGGCCATCCTTTGCAAATAGAGGAGTGATCTCAACTCGAATCAAAGTGATGGTCAGTGAAACTGGATCCCGGGCCGAGATCAGTGTTTCCAGTGGTTCTAGCAGATCAAAAGGTCGGCGTAGGGCATACTGTGACAGTATCTGGCTTTCCGTAGCTCGTAACAACCGTTCCAAAACTTTCTGTACTGCTGCAGGTCGAAGCAAGCTCTACAAGCCTACAGACAGTAGTGTAGATACATTGTAAGTGGATACCGTGCCAGGGTCAGTGTTACCAGCTGAGTAGCACTCCAAGCTGATGTAACTAAAGTTGCTGAGCCTGTATAGCGGATACACAACTCACTCTCTCTCGTACAGTACCGATATATCTATGTCCCGGGCGGAGCGAACTCAATGAGCCTTTTGGGAGTAAAGTGAGCTCTTGTACTGGACTGCTGCAAGTGGAGCAAGCTCTAGAGTGCAGACAGCCTTTAGTAGGTGTTACTGTACTGGAATAGCTTCTGCAGGGCAGAGGGCCTCAACGGACCTGCAGAGAAATCTGATAGTACCTTGTGTTAATTGCTTCTTCAGATATACTTTCCGTAGATCAATCTTCTTCTTCCTCTTCTTCTTCTTCTTCTTCTTCTTCTTCTTCTTCTTCTTCTTCTTCTTCTTCTTCTTCTTCTTCTTCTTCTTCTTCTTCTTCTTCCTTTTCTTCTTCTTCTTCTTCTTCTTCTTCTTCTTCAGATCTACACCCTGTAGATCAATCTTGACATCAGTGATAGCTGGCCTGCGGTGCATTTGCAGGGCAAGAGGGTAGTGTGAAAGAGTACAGCGTGGGAAGGTACCGTTTATCCCATTGCTGGCACCAATGTAATGGATTCCGGTCTGTTTACCACGGACATCCACTAAGCTCAAGTATTATACCTCTCTCCAGAGGGGACACTGTGCTGATTGACAGTGACAACTGTGTTCAGGCAACCAAATTACCCGGTATAGCAACAGCCCATGGCTCAGACAAACCCTACAGCATAGTGCTTGTGTAAGCGGCTATATTCTCAAGACAACATACTAAAGGGCAATTATTCCTCTAGGTTGTTTGTGGCAAGACATGAAAATGAATGCAAAGATGATAACTAAACTCTCTCTTTTTATAGGAGAGCTCACAGGAACTGATTAGAATTTTCTATATCATGATAAGAGCATAGGAATTTATCTAGCCAATGCAGTGAATTATATAAATAACTGAGCAATCATACAATCAATAAAGGTTAAACAAATAACGCGCCAAGTGGCTAAGGGCGGAGTTCTGTCTCCTACTGTCCATTGAGACTGTTTTACCGGGTCCCCAGGCTCTAGATAGCTTGTGGTCCTGGTTATCGCAGATGTAACGGTGGGTAGTTTCGGTTCCTGGCTTGTTGGAAAGTCCTAGCTGGTTTCGAAAGTCCTCAGGTATGGCAACTATATTATACCAGCCCTGAGTCAGCATACCGGCCTTGTAGGAGTCACTACCAGCCATGTAGAGGTCACTACCGGCCCTGTATCAGCCCTGTAGAAGTCACTACCAGCCCTGTATCCGCCCTGTAGACTGTGCTACTGGCACAGTATCTCAACGATGGCTGTAGGTGCATTGCCAGCGCACTGAGTGGAGAAATGGTGTAGCAAACTCCCAGTTTACTATGAACATTCACCAAAATCTACGACACTCTGAAACTTATGCGGTGTTAGTTTTGCTCTATCCCTAAGCGTCAAATCTCCATCGGCTGCCTCTATGAGCTGTTGTACGGTTATTGAGTTTTGTCCTAGGTTGTTTGTCACTATGTGTTTTTCTGTATTGCATAAGCTTTGCTTGCGCTTCCGTTTTGATGAGACTGAAGCTGCCCCAAACATTTTCATCCATCTGCAATGGATGGCCACACCAAACTTGCTCTCCTTTCCTTGACAGCACCTGTCTCAGATGACTAAGTACCATTTCTAGCTGCCATCTATTGATTTCTGCCATTTCATGAAACTCCTGTATCGAACACTGGACACCTCTTGTTCCATTGAATCAAGGAACGTGATATTAATAGTTGGTATTGTCGACTGCGATTCTGTCCAGAATCTCTGTTGATGTCCTAATGTGTTGCATAAATGTTCCATCACACTCCAAGCTGACTGTCCTTCTCATAGAAAGCATGAGTCTTCATTTGTCTGTATTAGTGGTCAATCTGCGAGAGTTATCTCTTTGTACCCCACTGCTGCAAACATTATACAGGATTTCAGTCTTTAGTCGGAACTATCTACCTGCACAGTTCCCAATAGCTGCAGTTAGCACTAGACCGTGCAATGCATGGGTTGAATGTTTTGTTATTTTCTTCCTTATGCTTTGACTTTGCTAGCGCAGTTTGAAACTCTTAGGGTAGAACTGAATAAACCCACTTGTATTGATCGCGGGTTTTAGGGGCCAAACTGACGAAAAACTTTTTTGACATGAGTTCTGCCCTTAATGGTAGTCGGGTGAGACCAAGTTGTCATGACTATTTTTCTTCAGCTTACATCGTTCTACCAACCAGCGAGGAGTAAAAAATTTCTGAGAAACAGGTTAACTCTAACTTATTATCGATAAGACAAGAAGGATTCACAAGAAACACCTTATCTTTCACATACGTGATTCCATAAGATTGTGAAAAAAAAGATACAAGGCACATAAATGATAACGATAATACTTATCAATTTTATGCTGTTGTTTGTGATGGAATATACATATTAATGCACATTGCATTAGTAATGAATGTTCGTGTTGTTGTTGATGTCTCCCACATCATTGCAATATCCATTTTTAATGCTGTTTTCTGTAGCCAATGAAGTTAGAAAGAGTTGGGTTAATGTAAAACACAGCTATTTGCATCACAAGAAAGAAACATGACAGCTAGTTGTCTAATGTTGCTGGAGTAGTAAATGAACCAACTTGGAAGTGTTCGACTGCAATGCAATTTCTGTCAAGCACCTATAAAAATCATGAATATTAAGTTTCTTTAGTGGAACTCAAGCTTATAGGGAGGAATATATGACAATGAAGGAATAAACTAATAAAGTGATTGTTACTAAAAACTTTGTTGCAGTAAATCAAACCGGTAACCACTCAACCCACTCCACCCTCTCACACTACTGCATACCTTCCACTCAACCCACTCAACCCTTTCACAGTACTGCATACCTACCACCTGCCACTCATCTAACTCCACCCTTGCTCACTATTCCAAACCAACCACCTGCCGCTCATTTTACTTCACCCTCTCCACCCCATGTTTTGAGATGGGGCTCCATATCTCGAACCCTTTTTAAAATTACCATTGTAAACTTTCTAACAATGGGAATATTCTTACCTCAGGAACTTTGGTACTTTCACCAAACCTTTTGCTATCATGATCTTCAACATCATCATTACTGTCAGAATTATGATTGTTGTCGTCATCATTTTCATTATCATCATCTTCATTCTGGCATCCTTCATTATCACCATCATCACCATCTTCATTGTGATCATCTTCATTATCATCCATAGGCTTGAAATCAACTTCGCCCCAAAACTCATTAGTGCCTGGCTGGGTGTAGCTCGACATAGACTCTTTACCTTCAAACTTTTTTTCATGAAAACTCAACTTAAGCTATTTGTTCTCTTAAAACATTAAGTTGTGTCAATAATTTCATAAGACAGACCAACCTGATGACAGGATTCATTTAAAGTTAAAAAGTATAGGGTATCACACCAAAAATAAGTTTTTTGTATCCAGTTTTGTTTTCTGGTGCCATTGTTTTATTCAAGAAAACTTGACAGAATAAAATTTTGATTCGTTACATAAAGAAGCTGAAAGTGTACGCACCCATCCACCGTTGTTGTTTATCCAGTCACTTACAGCGTCGCCAATCTTGTTGGTAGCTGTCTGACGAAAAAGCTCTACCGTGTGGTTTACCAAAATCAAATGTCCATCATCAAATGCTATTATAGCTGCTGTAAGCTCCAGAACCTGTTTAGAGAAGTTCTGATGATTGAGCTAAAGTTGTTTCAGGTCTCAGAAGGAATTGAAACAGTATTACACTAGACCTGAATGTTTTAAGTTGTCCCACTTTATTCTCTGAGATAAAGCGCATTTTTGACCTAATTCCAAGTCTGAAAACACAAAACATTTATTACCTACCGCAGCTATCTTAGGCCATGTGATCTGTTGGCTAACAAATGTTTGCTCAAATATTTGGTCCAAAACAGATCGAACACTTTCTCTTGGCAGCCTCTTGCAGTGATTGGCAGCCTTTAGTATAAAGCTGATATCATCTGGATGCAACTCACTCAGCACTATAAAACCAGTTATAAGCTACTAACTGAGTTCGCTAGTTGTGAGCAGCATCTAAATGGTTACTGAATTAGCTGACACTGACCTAAAAATCGTCGGACATGCTCAAAGCTAAATGCAAAAATAGCTAAACAAATCTTTGCGGGTCCATTGTTGTGTGTTATAACATTGGTGGTATGAGTTTATATTTTTCTAAAAACATTAGCCCAGTTTGTGTTCTCAGTGACCACATTTCAAAATCTGTTTTTCAAAATACTAATATCAGCGAAAGACTTTTAAGTGTCATCAACAATATTGCTTGCGAACAAAAAAAAGCATACATGGTCTGGGCTGTTTTCTTTCTTAGACTGTCAGCATAGCCATTGCATTCCCATTGGCTTGGCCAACTGTAATTGTGTTCTACTTCCCTTAATTTTACCCCACCTTCCCTCTACCCTGCCGCTCTGTACCCTCTCCATCTCTCCACTTTTTGGTTGGTTCCTTTTTTTTGTTCAGTTTTAAGGGTGACAGTAAGACATTGCGCTGGCCCATTGCAGTCATTAGCGATCAAAAAACCAATCTTTTGACTCGCTGTTGTGAAACAATGTTGCAACCTCTGCATACTGCAAGAAAATGTGCTAATATTTTCAAGTATTTGAATAACTATGTGGCATTTAAACCATCTAAAATTAGCAAACATTCACTACCTGTTGCTAGTCTACACTTACATCACGGAAACAAAGCATTATATCTGCACAAATTTCTGGGCTCAGATTTAATGTGAAATTTAAACTCCATGCATCATTCATCAAATTAATCTAATATTTTGTTTTTATCTCATAGTACATTATTTTGAGCAGGATATCCTCTTTGACACTGGAATTTTCAATTGTGACGGCAAGAAGTTACTGACTTCCTGTGATACCTCTCCAAGCACAACACTTAAAAACCTTTAACTTCACAGGTATCTCCAGGTTGAGCGAGACAGAAAAGTTCAAGTTTTCCCGTGCAACATAAAGCTCCATTGCACTTCCTCTATAATAGTTTTCATTGAACTGCTCATATTGGCCTAGGCATGTATACACCAAGACAGTGAAAAATTGATACACCGATAGATGGCTAGACAACCACACAGACATGATGCTGTTTTTAAACTTTTGATACATAGAGTTCGAAGTATCAGTGGCTAGGCTAACTCTATTCTAAGCTACAGGCTTTATTGATTCGCCAGATATGGCTGTATTATAGCTTTGGATTCTTGCATGAATGGAAAGGGAGTGAAACCTCTTGGGAACCAACAACGAACTGTTTCATCATGTTGGTGCACTTTCTTGATAGCAAGTTATCTAAACTACAGTTTAGTCCAATTTATAAACACCAGAACGAGTTAGCTAGTGATAGTAAAGGTAGTGTATAGACAATGAAAACATATATTTGGATTATTTAACAAAATGAACTGCAAATGGAGAGTAAAACAGTCATTGTATGTTTTGTGTCCCAGTTAATTACTTAAGTTCTTGTTATTATAAAAATTCCACCGAAAGGAACTAAGACTATATCAATAGTATCATTTATATTTCCCTCTCATCAGCTGTTGACTCACCTATATTAGTCAGGGCTGTACAGTGCACAACTCCTGAATTAGAGGGTAAGCATATTCTCTTCTGTAGGAACTTGTCAAACATGTATTTGTTTCTTCTGTAGCAGCTCTGTGAGTAGACAGCAGCTGTTTGTAACCTGCAGATGACCTCAACAGCATACAGTTTGTACATAAAAAGATGACTTAACCAGTCAAATGCTTCGGGCAAATCAATTTATAACTATATTTTAAAAGGTGGATAAGTAAGAACTGCCGGCTCTGAGTCGAACTGGTTTATTTGTTTAAACAGACTGTTTATTTTGTAATCGAGAAACTTGTGTTACTTTTCTTGTGTAAGCTACTTTTGTGCTCCCGGGCAACAAATTAATCAACATCAGAGAGTGCTATGTAGAGTGAATTGTTATTGATGCCAGTTGTGTTCTCAAAAATGTCAGGTGCCAATATTATTCGGAGAAAAGTGGTCTATGGTGCAAAATGCCAGTGCTTCCAATCAATGGTGACAATTGCGAGTTTCAACTACCACAGAAAAGAAATTACAGAAATTTTGCTTTAAACCTAATCTTCAACGATAGCCTTTACTGTTGTCTTTGAAATCAGTTTCATGCTAGGCCTATATATACTCCAGAAATGAAAATGAACTGGTAATTGTGTGTGAAAACAAATTACGTCTAGACATTGATTCGTGTTTACAACTAAAAATAAAAGAAGATTAGAGAACAATACACTGAAACTGTTCTCAGTGAAAATTGAGCATTGGAGATCTGAGTTGCGAAACTTAACACTCAACCCACCACCACATCAACTTAGGAGACAAGTAAAGTATATAGTTGTCTACTGGATGTATCGTTATGCAACTTACCAAGTTATGAAAGAGATATTCCCAAAACATAAATATTGAAAAGGAATTACCCACAAAACATCCTAGGCTGTATACCAACTGCTGGTCATTGAGTTTACGCTTGAGCAACCAAATAGTGTGACTAAATTTATACTCACCTGAGAGCATGTTGACAACTGCTGACCTAAAGGTTTTTATTCTTTAAAAAGTTGCATTTTAATGTTCGAGAGTGATTTTTTAGTTTGATTTTAAGGAACCCCAGATAAATACTTTCCAACAGCCATTAACGCATAGTTCTGCTGAATAAAATAATTCCAGATTATCCAGTAATGACAGATAACGCCAAAATGTTTCATGGTTCAAGGCAGTTTTATAAAAATGCCTTGTTTTGCCTCAGTTTAAATAATAAAACCATGGTTGATCATACCCTAATTCCATCCCCCCATCCCCTAAACATCAGGTCCCACATTTGACCATTGAGCTGTCAAATGTTGCTTACAGCATGTCAAAAATTCTTTTCAACAAAAAAAAAAAAATCAATTTTGTATGCCTATATATACATATAGGACAACACAACTATATAAAGTATACAATATATAAGATAACAGTCCTATGTAAAGTATACAATATTGTAAGGGAATTGTGTGATTGCTAGTGACCCCAAAAAACATCTCCTCCTCAGTTCCCCTGACCTTGTACCACTTGTTACCCCTAAATAGAGTTGTCAGAACCCCTCCATTGATTAAAAGTGCCCCAAATTGATGTTGCATAGAAACCAATTACCTAGGCCTTGTATCTACCCTGTATCCACCCTGTATACTAGGTATACAAGTATGTAACAGCTATAGCTCTACCCTGGAGTTGCTTGGGAAAAACGGCTGCCAACAATGGGCAGTAGAGAAAAAAAGGCCCCCAAGAGAAGACTGAGCTACTGGCATATGTAGGAGCCTTCCGAAGTAGAGTACAGAGATAGAGCACTGGAGTGGAAAAAAGACTGAACGAGGAGGAGAGAAAAACTTACTAAATTGTGTGCCATGTGCACACGACTGTGATTGACTGATACTGCTTACTTATTTGTGTTGGTTAGCTTGATTGGTTAATGCATTGTATTATTGTAGAGGATTTGTTTGCCCTAATAAGGGAGCGTGCCTTCCTGGTCACTTCCTATAAAAGGAATTGTTGTAGATCAGGAAGGCAGAAGTTCTGTGGGTTGTGTTAGAGTTCTATTATATTGCTAAATAGAATGTGGCAAATATATTGTGTTTATTGGAGACTCTGTATTATTTGTCTGGGACGTGGTCCTTTTGCTCGTTATCCAAAGTCATAGTACATGGATGCCATTGTGTCGGTTGTGCAAGAGGTAAAACACTACAATATATCAGATAACATACCTATATAAACTATACAATATATAAGTTAACATACCTATGTAATTTTTACCATGTATGAGATAACGTACTTATATAAAGTATACAATATATAAGATAACATACCTACGCAAAGTATAAAATATACAAGATAACATACATATATATATGTACACAATAGATATAAAATGACATACCTAAATGGAAAATACAATGTATACGATAACTTAACTATCTAATGTATATAATACATGAGACAACATACCTATGTAAAGTGTACAGCTTTATAACATCTCCAGTGATTGTGCTAAGAGGTGATTGGGTGATGGATGCAGCCTGCTGCATTTCTGTTTTTCTCTCTCCTTATTTTCTCTGAAAGTTTCTTACAAGCAGTTTCAAACTTTAGTAGGCCATTCCATTCGAAAGTTAGGAATTCAAACAATGTGGCTTTCTTTTGTTAGTAATGAGAAAGTCTCACACAGTGTTTACAGTAAGAAAGTAGTGATTTCAGTTTATCCTCCTCAATATGAGCCTGTCATATAGGTAATGAGAATTAGCTGGGCAAGAAGAGAGCCGTGCCACATAATGCTATACGAGTACAATGGATGACATTTCTAGTATCATAAGTGGAATGTAAAGCAAGTGAAGTCATGGCCTGCTGTAGGTGAGAAGAAAGAAGTTTTCTCAACTAGTTTGTGGGAGTCCACAAAACAGATAATCACGTACCCAACAAGCAAGTGAATGCTGTACAAATTTTGTCTGGATGTCAGTGAAGACCCCCTGAACGTTTACTTCACTGCTTTCTGTAGACACCCTTGAATGCTATTTCAATGTTATTCCCAATGTTATGGACAAAAATTTATCCAACGTTTATATAATGGTAACACAAAATGTTGTATTAGTGTTGCCTGGGTGTCAATCAACATTCCCTAAACATTGTGTGCGGAACGTTTATTTCACAACTTTCTGTAGACACCCTCAAACCTTAATACAATGTTATTCCCAATGTTACCCACAAACATTCGCACAATGCTGAGGTGATGGTATATCAAAATGTTGCATCGACGTTGCCTGGATGTCAAATAATGTCCCTGGATATTGTATGCGGAACATTTATTTCATTAATTTCTGTAGACACTTTTCAATGGTGTTGCAATGTTACACCCATTGTCCTCCCAAAAGATCCTACGAATGTTTTTTGAATTTTTTCACTATTTCACCAAGCATTTATTGAACATGTTATGTCAATGTCGTGATAAAATGTTTACAACACATTTGCTGAAAAGGCTACATTAATGTCGGTATAAAATGTTTACAAAATCTTCAACAAACCTGTTACATCAATGTCGTTATGAAATGTTTACAAAGAATCCATTAAACATGTCACAACAACCTTGTGATAGATTGTTTACAAAACGTTCATTGAAGAGGTTACACCAATGTCCTTATAAAATGTTTTCAAAACATTCGTTGGACATGTCACAGCAACGTTGTTATAGTATTTTTACAAAGTATTCGTTAAAGAGGTTACATCATTTTTGTTATAAAACGTTTATAAAACGTTCATTAAACATGTTACACCGATATCTTTAAAAAAAAATTATAAAAAAAATAATCCCTAAACAGACTCCACCAATGTCGTTCGAAAAAGATTAAAGACCATTCATATAAACGCGTTACCCCAATGACATCATAAAACCTCTACAATGCACCATAGAACACCTATTTTTCATGCAAACATAAAAAATAATACTTATAAAGCAATTAAAGAGAAAGTTGAACTCAAAAGTCATCAGCTGGCGTGAATTTTAAGCAGCACCAATAAAGAAACCAGAGTTTTAGCCTGCAATAGACAAACGTACAAAATGAGTAAAATTAAATACAAAAAACTTCATTAATTAACAGTGTACTTTATAGAATCTTATATTGAGCTTCAGGGATGTTAACACAAACAAAAACCTCATCGTAATTGGTTAGCAAAGTAAATTTATCATCAACAGGGAAGAAAATTTTGCGTCGGATGTTAGCTAATTTTATAGTTAGAGACAAAAATATTTAAATTATTTGTTCGAGTGAATAGTACACAAGTTCAAATATACTTGAAGCCGTTTTCAAAGTTGAAAGTTGAAAGTTGAAAGTCATCCCTAGTCCTTTGTTTCATAGAATTGAGAGATTTCTCCACAACTGCAAAAAATACAGGGGCAAACAAATTCTAATCTCAAGTCAAGAAATCAACTGATCGTGCTTGAATTGATTCTTTGGAGGTGATTGGAAGTGTAACAAGCAGGGCTGAAAAAAACTCACGACTTTTTCAACTTAAAAAAAAACTGTGAATTATTCAAATTAATCGATTTTTCTTATTTGTTTAAAATTCAAAATATTTTTAATTGTTACGGTGTTAAATATTTTCACACCTGCGATCTTTTTTTATCAATATCGTTTTGTAATGATACGAATGTATTTTTAAATATTATTAATCTATGTATTCTATCTATAAATAGTACCTTTACAGTTCTTGCAACTAAATAATTAGTCAAAGTCAATTGTCTCATCGCGTAAGAAAGCTGATCATGGAAAACACTATTTAACACAGGAAGACACAATTCCTAGTAATTAAAAAGATTAAAATTATCACTTTTGGCGCAATCAATGCTGACCCAGGTGTAATTTTTTCCCAAATAACTCATCAAGTTGTATAAAGCTTTAAAGTGAGTTTTTAAAGATTCGGCAAATTTACATAGATTTTGGCCTTTCGATATATCAGCAATGTGGGATGATAACTGTAATTCCAAAAAAGAGATTGCAGTGAACTTCAATCTTTCTGTAGCTTATTTTCTGAATCAGCATTTCCTCTCATTTTGAGCAAAGTACATAGTTAATGTGTACACTGGCCGTAACCTGAGCAATATTTTTGATTGAAAGTGCAACAACTCAAGCATACTCATTGTTACATTAATAACTTTCAACTTGGAAATTGATTAAACAATAAGATCAGTATTATTTTTATAATACTAAGAGATTGGAAAGAAATTTTACCAGAGTCATAATTGCGGCAGTGTTTTTTTCGCAGATACATTTTTTAATTAAATCTTGAGTACCATATATTTCCATGAGAATAAGTGAAAATCACTAAATGATCAACGTTTTTTTTTAGATATTAGCTTGGAACTGGAAGCTCGATCAAAAACTCTGTCATTTTGTTACATAGTACTAAGATGAAGCTACTGACGACAATGCATTTTTCATGGTCCTTGAAAAAGTTATTGCATTTCATTTGCTCGAGTGTGCAACAAGTCAAGTTGCCTATCATCAAAAATGACTTCTTTCGTCTCATAGATGGAGAAATCTCCATTTGACGGAGATATAAATGGAAAGGGTTTAACCAGTTTTGGTCATTGGTAGCCAAGAAAAGTTTGTAATATTCAACTTCTGAAAAAAAATTTCGCATGATGTTCAAGCATTGATTTTTAAAGTCAAACTAATTTTCACTCATGCAAAACTTGCAAACTGTAAAAATTATTTTTTTTGAAGCCGTGTGGTTAGTATCAAAACTAAACATGAATCGCAGTCAATTACAAGCATATGTAGACAGTTTGATTACTTCAAAACTTTTTGCATACGTCCAAAACAGCGGATAGTCTGAAACATAAAAAATAACCTTTGCAAACTCTTTTGATATAAAAAAAGTTTAGAATTATCTAATATTTCCAAAAAATTACGAAATTCAAATAAAAACAGAAGTGAATCAAACCTTTTTTAAAAGCCTCTCAATAATTACAAAAAGTAATTAAAAACTATTACTAGACAGCCTTTTTATAGTTGTCACGTTTTCAATCATGAAGCATTCCCATGATAACAAAAACTTCCTCCAAACAATGACTTTTCTAATAACGGTGTAGGCAAATAATTGGGCGATTAAATACAGTGAAACCTGCATAATTCGATGTTGAAGAGCGAAGAATATTGAACTGCTCGAATATACTTTCAGAGGCTATAAATATAGATATAATAGTAATAATACGTTGCATTGCAACTAACAATATAATAGTGGTATAAAATTCATATTTTTTTTTCAAATTGTGAATCAATTTCAATAAGAATGAAAACTTCATATTTTCTTATTAATTAAGAAAATTATTAATAAATTGGTAATTTATTGTTATTTGGATGCTAACCAAATAATAAATGACTGTACTAAAAATTAATCAGTTTGCTTGGTTTAATTTTTAAAATCATTATCATTGGTTTAATGTTTCATCAGTAAATGAGAACAATCATTCAAAAAAATTTCCAGTAATAAATACTAACTCATTGATCAACTGCTTTTTCATCTAGCTGAACAAACATGTTTAGACAGCTTTAACTTTATATCAACCATGCACGATGGTTGAGATATTGCATTTGGTCTTTGTTACATTCCAAAATTGAAGAAAGTACAGGAACAAAAAACTCACTAGTTGAAGTTGCTCAGGCACTGTTGGAAATGCATTTAAAAAGTTCTGTCATTCGCAAGAGGAGATAACCCTTTGATTATATAATTTTGATAACATGCCATCTAGATTTACAATTAACGAAATTTCTGCTTATCAATTCAACAGAACTAATTTCGATTCCAAACAACATACTTTATTTAAGGCTTTTTTACAGAGCTCTCGTGAAAAGCTAGTCGCGGAGTCAAATAGCCCTGAAATTGAAAAAAAATTATTGGTCAACCTAGAGATGACAGTATCGACCTTCTAGATGTCGGGACTTCAAACTGGGGCATGAATAAAATAAGTTTATTGATTTCCCCTGTATCGATTTATGCGGGTTTCACTGTAAACTCACCCGCCGCCATTTTTACAAAGGTGATCACTATGAACATAGATTGATGCTTTCACAATTTTTCAACAGTTGACTGATTGTAGTAAATGGGAGCGAGTTCTACTCAATTAAATAATTCCAAAATGTAAGATCTTATAATTTTTCAACTCGACATTACATTTAAGAAAAGATAGGTAGTTTCGCATTGGGAACATGAGTTCTTGCAAATGCTGTTGTATCTATGTATTTGATTGCACCTGGTCACTGCTTGCGGGAAAGAAGACGAATCAATTTACTTCTAATTAATTTGACTTCCATAGGATGATTGTTACTTTAATATTAAACAAAGCTAAAAATCCTTTAACAATTTGAACTTGCAACTCCAAATTTTTGGCTTGCAATATTTTGGAGTTATTTGCTTAAAATCTAAACAGTTATAAATTGACGAAATTTGATCCGTTTTGTTTGTGAGAGTTTTAAAAAATAAATGGAAATGTAAGAACCATAGTGCCATCCATTCAAAGTAGATCAATTTACCCTAGACTGAACGTACCTCTTAAACCTTGTCCAGAAGTTTAGAATGCAATGCCACATCCTGATTTACATCTAAGATTAACGGAGATACAGATTTCTCTGAGTTGGAGCCAGAGCAGCTACAAAATAAGTGCAAGCAGTTAGAATATTCATTAACACCAAGAAAATTAAAAATTCTGTTTAATACAAAAAGCATTTATCACTATTGTTGGATGCAAATGCTCAAATTATTACCATTGCACAGTGTATTATCCTAATGTAAGAAAGACAACCTAAAAATAACTTTCATGGAACAAAATGTATGGTTTTTGTTGAAGTATAAAACGCCAAAATAAAATAACGATCATTTTCAATAAAGGGCTTTTCACTATATCAAAAGAAACAGACTAGAATAGCGAAATTGCATTCTCTTGCTCTATATTCATTTAAACAGATCAAGTCGTGTTGTTGTGGTTCCAACTGAACTGGAAAATGTGACAATGGTATAATCAAACTTATCTATGAGTAGCTACTTGTAAGAGGTGAAACGATTGGGATCTTGAAGCTGTAATCGAATAAGTGCACCTTGCACACACTGTCCCATTCTCTGTAGCAACACAAATGAAAAACACTTACCAGAGTGGCTGTCTTTCTGTTGAGTATAATTGACATTGGACAAAACATTTCTCTTGGTCAAACGCCTTCTTCTAGTTGCTGTTCTTCTCTTCATAACACCGGAATGACTAACAGTTATGGAGTTTATGGAGTCAAAGCATCAATATATCAATTTGTAGCACACATTTTTTTAATTTTCAAATATTATCAAATTACTAAATCTTTAATAGCTTGGGACCACAGCCTGCTAGAGACAAAATTTTAAAGGTATTTAATAGGATACACTGATCTGGACCAGATTGACTAATCACTGCACTGCTTACATAGCTGCGGACTTGAAATTGTTTTTCTGAAACCACATTGTAAACAAGCAATATCCCAATGCTCCGTGGGCCCTCATGATTTTAGTCTATTTTATATCACTAGCCTATCGAAATACCGACCCGTTGATATACTACTTGCTATAGATCATTTACATCTGAAGGTATGAAAAGATATTTAATAATGCCCTTTCCAAATAAAAATGTATTCTTGTCATTATATATTACAATCAAGTAATTAGTAATTAATCGCAAATTAATATTGCGCGCTTGGTCACGCGTCAATAATTTCACTGCAACTTATCAATAATGAGGCATAAAACTATCTGCTGTGCAAACATAAAAGAAAGCAATTTTGGCGCAGAGGCAGTCATTTGTAAAACTCATTTCCTCAGTAACTTTCAGTGAGAGACAAAAAAAGTTTACCACTTTTGCGACGGCAAGAGATGATTCTATACCATGACATGATTTTTAATGTCCCAAGGCCGATTTGGAGAATCCGTTTGCACCGGCTATAGTTTGAAGATAACAAAGTTTTCAAAAGTTGTCCACTTCTCTTTGGAAAAGTGGAACCAACATGATGTTGGTAAAATAGACAACAATTCACGTTCTATCATTGCTTTTCCAGTTTAACATCGGGAAAGTTCATTTTGGTGAGTGTCTTAGAAACACAATCCAGAGGATCACAGTTTTTTAACTCATTAAATAAAGTTAATTACCACTTCTCTTGAAGCTGAAGCACATGTGTATCATAATACATGTGGCCATCCCATACATATTTGTACACAATGGCAGGTTTCAAGAAGTTGGGGTAGTAAACTTTTAAAACAACAACATCTTTCAATGCGTGTTACAAAAAAAACATATACAAGACACAATGAGGGACAACAACAAAAAAACTACTGGAGGACTGGGGACAGCTGAACCGAAATACTAAAGCGTGAATATGACAATTTCTGGTATTTAACAAACCAAATGCTTCTTTGGAAACATTGGCATCAGAAAGATTTGATTTCAAAATAATGGCAGTGCGATCATATAGCAAGAAACCGTCGATGTGAGTACAGGTTATGGCATTCATATTGTACAATGAGCCAAAGTGTTCATGGTGGGGGGAATGCAATTGACTTTGGTGAAATATTTTCTGGTAGAAACAGGAAGATAAAACTAAAACTTAACATAAATGCTTTCAAAAAACAAACTTCTCAAATGATTGGCAAACTGAAGCTGGTTTTGCAGAAACCTGGAGCTTTATTACTTGCCAAAGTCATAAGTTGAAGTCATGTCTGGCAAAAAATATGTGTTAGTAATATTAGGTCTAGCTTTATTTCTCAGTGGTATCGGAAGCTTCATCACTTTCTGTATTGCATTCCATTGGGTCTTTATCCTGGAATTGAATTAAGCCATTATTAGATTAAATAAATACCTGAGTAGCTACCTGAGTAAATAACACAGCAGATTGTGGAAGAAATACTAGTGATATGCTAAAGCAGATTCCGGAGTAGTCACCGGCAGATGAGAATAGAATTGTGCAATGATATAATTTTTGTTTTGCCTATTAGCCTCAAAATTTCGCAAAACTTTCTACACTCACCTTTGTTTACTTTTTAAAGCTATTGTAATTGTTTTTCTATACTTGTGTAATGCCACCCACATCCTCGCTACTGCCCATTCTACACTCTGCGGTCATTTTCTCATAGTGGCATTTATCTGCTGTGACAAAGCAGCCGTAAAACAGGACCGTCTCATCAGATAAATCTTCTGTCAATAGTTAGGGGTACATCCCTTGGTGCATTCTGATGATACACACCCGGCATGATTTTTACCATGGTTCAGATTATTGTTGAAAATGATCGGTCAGAACCAGGGTTGTTACCGCAATGTGAACTTTTGTTTGAGTTCAGCTATTCAGCTGCCAGTTTTGTTTGTTAATAAAGTATTGTAAAGGATTTCATTGTGATTTCGAAAATACCTTCATCGACAACTGGTAGACAATTCCTGTATTTTATAGCAATAGCAGTACGGTAATACAAAGAGCAAATAGACTGGTAGCGCTGGCTCTCTATGGAAGACAGTTGATATGAGCAGTAAACGCTACTGGTGTGGTAGTATAGGCTCTCTGTTGTAAAAGTTCCGTATAGCAGACAGATTGAAATGTTTTGTATGCAAACTATAGTGATACAGGCAACTGGCCTCACTAAGCACACAATGTTTCAAGTTATTAATAATTTGCTAGTCATGACACAAAAGCTTGCCGAATAAATCGCCATTGAAAGTGTACAGTAACTTGAACACTCAGACAACACTAAGCTGGTACAAGCAATTGCTGACACTTCTCTCAGCAAGAGTAGATACTATCTCAGGCAAAACTAAACTAACTCTTTCAATTCCATCCGCTTCGACCAATAAATTACCTCATAAGTCATCCGCTTTTTGCAAAAAAATTCAATTTTCAAAATTTTATTAAAATTCATCTATACATGATATGGTAACACATTTATGCTCATATGAATCAACACTCTCTCTTCTCTTAGGAGAATTAATGACATATTGATTCCACCAGTCTAAACTATTTTTATTATTTTTTTAGTTCAGAGAGCATTTTTTAGTAATGATCTCAACAGATCAACCAGTTAAAAGAGAAATAACACACTAATTGTAAAATTGATAGCACAGCTGAAAAGAGGACAAAACTCTGATAAGACTAGCAAAATTTGAAGCAAAAACTTGCAAAAGAAGTGTTAGAACACTGCAACAACAATCTAGCACTGGCTGCACAGATTACCGAAAATTTCGGAAATTTTTTTTTCTGAAAATAATTATTAATTTTTTTATTAGCTAATATAAAGCCCTCATTGGTGCACGAATGAGCTAGGAACATTTAGATCTACATTTTGCAATCCTTTCCGAAAACGTGACGGTTTTTGCTACGAACATTGCTCGTAGAAGACAAAGTGGTCAGATAACTCCACTACGAACATTGCTCGTAGTAGACAGTACGAAGGCTAACTCTGAGCGGTGGGAAAGTGCCTCTCTATTTATAGGAATTTGTAGCAGTTGGAAAGTATAGTATATTATTGGATTACAATAAACTGACACTGCATAAAAAAGGAGTCATAATAGGCTAGCTAAAAATATAAAATAATATGCATAAGCTGGCTGGTTGATAACTGGCTAGCCACCATTATTCAAAGCAATAGTGATAATAAAATACTGTGCAGGATTTCACTCTGGTCGGTTTTGGTAGCTTCGGCCTACCTGCACAGCTTTGCCCGAACTGTGTGATAGCTAGCAGCTATACAACCCGCCCACAGATCGACAGACTTCCTTAGCAATAGTGGTTGACCATTGCAGGCTGCTGCCGAACTGCCGGTTGCGTAAACTGCTACTGGGCGCCAGTCAGCGTCCCAAACTTTGAAGGCGAATCAGCCTTGGCTAGATTCGGCCAGCAGAGGTTCAGTATGCTGCTTCAGTGCAAGGCAGAGGCTGAACTTTGAAGGCGAACTAGTCGAGCTAGGTTCGGCCAGCAGAGGTCCAGGCTGTTCTGCTCATTAATTACTACTCGAGTAATGTTGTACGTGCATGTACTTAGCGCAGTGAAGTTATTACTGTTAGAGAACAAAGAAACTTCTGAGAGTGTGCAAGCTGACTCTGATTTATTGCTAGCATGACATGAGTATTTATGCTGACTATTACATAATATAAAATGAGTAAACATGACAAGACAAAGAGAAATGTTGTAGGCCACGCCTGACAATAAAGCTAGACAAATAGAAAATAAGTGTACAGAAATAGGGCTGGCCTTGCAGCTACGGCTGAGTGCATGCACATGTGATACATATAAAATTGTGTGTAAGTAGAACGTAGGGTGAATGTACATAGAACGAATAGCGTTAGAGTGTGTGCATAGAATAAAATAAGTGGATAAAAGTAAATAGATAAATGTTACGGTCAAACACCGTCCGCCACAATACGTCAAACCCTTGTGCATTATAATCAGTGCGTGGACAATTCACAAAGTATTTAAAGAATTGAGGCTCCCTACATGACAGGACCTCGCTTCTTAGTAGCAATCAATCCTACTTTAAAATCGTTCATTGTTCTGTGCAACCGGGTACTGCGTAAAAACCGCTTTTTTGAGTACCGCATCGACAGGCTTACTACACGGCTGTTGAAAAAGAGAGAAAGAAACTATCTGTGCAAATGATTGTGTTTAAAATCCCTTGTTAGCTCAAAATGTAATTGCTACTGCATGCTGGTTGAACTGGAAACATTTATTTACTAACCTGAGCAGTGCAAACAATGAAGGCTCTTCACTCAGGGTGCTTTCGGATACCCTACGCATAGGGCATTTGCAGAACACTCGTTGAGGGCTCAACGATGACTGTCGTTTAAAGGAAGTTGTTTGCGCTTAAACCATAGACATATATATTTCCATCAACGTCTATTAAAACTGTATAGTTAAAGCAAGCCCACTTTAATTTCTGTAAAAATGTAAATTAATTATGTTTATATTATCGTCTTACATATTTTTTTATATACATTATAATGCATTTTCACGACTTAAAATGGGGAGAAACAGTGATGAATAAGTTGACTCGTTAAAATTGCTTGGTAGGTGGAGATTAGTCTTTACTCTCAATGACGCTAGCAACCTCGCTTGTCACTTTCATCGTTGAGCCCGATTTTCCCATTGCCGCCATGTTTTTTTGCCCTCAAAGACCGGGTTTCCGAATGGTCTCATTTAATCCCATTGTTAAGCCCTATGCGTAGGGTATCCGAAAGCACCCTCAACTTTTGCAATTTTCTGCACTATCCCCCATCTTTTTTGCTTATAATCTCAAAGAATGGTACTGCATATCATGCTTTTTTTATAAATAATTATTAATTTGGATTTTATTGCATTTTGCTTACAAATAAATTAAATTTTGAATAAATCAATCTTGTAGCATTATTATTACAATAAATTAATTTGTGTCCAATAATAATATTCCTAAATAAATTGCCTGGTTCGAGCGCTATTTTGTCCGCCATTGGTGAGTGGAGGTGTGAAGCATAGAGGAAGTGATAAAGTAGTGACTGTATTACACGCATTGAGACTGTATCCGGGGCGCTCAAGTGTGACGATAGGCTCCGAATATTTTGGTGTATTGCTGCAACTGATTGTATTATGTTTGTATTGAAAAGAGACTTTCAAAATCAATTTAACAAGATTTTCTCCTTACTGGCTGAAGTTTCTCAACCAAATCTCTTACTCTGATCAAGATTAGACACTCCTTGTGAAATTTTAGTACATTATGTGAAAATCTCAGCATCTACTAGGTGTATTTATATTGGATCAAACTCCTTGAGTGGATGTGTTGACGTTTGCTATTAAAAAATGATTTAGTATGCTATTATATAATTCTAGCTAGTTATTCTTTATGCAACTGTTCTTGTATAAAATAAAATTAATTAACTGTTCCAAATCAATAATACAAAAAAATATTAAAAAAAAAATTTCACAATATGCATAATAATACGCAATATGCAAACACTTTGGCAAGCCTCATATTGTAATGGTTTTTCTCGTGTATGGAGTTGACCCTTACTGGCACTGACAAGGAGGGCTATATTGCCGGCTTTATTTCTACTGTAATGGTAGCATAGCAGTAGAGTGGCAAAGCATTGGTGGTTTATCTTGCGCAAGATATAACGGGATGCTGCTATAGAGCAGGCACAAATGTGTTCAGGCAACAGGCCTCACAGATATCATAGAGTGGGATGTAACAATGGTTTATTACTGCCAATATAATTCAAACATTGTCTAATTGCAACGGAAAAAAGTGAATGATTGACACAAAGTATAAGATACAGAACAGTGGTAACTGACGGCAAGGGTCGAGTGAATACTCAACATATAACTGGTCAAACAGTTCGCTTGCTACACACTAGTTACTTCTGAGTCCTCTACTGCTCGATGTCTCTCTACGATCTGATCGTCTGTCTAAGTACTGAAGTCTCTGGCGGAATGCAGGAATATTTATAGGAAACAAGTAATCAGCTGATAATGTATGCATACATTGGTTGGAAGTAGTATCCCCAGCGAGGCATAAAAGCAATCATAAGCTGGCACACTAACACTAAATAATAAGCTATAAATAGATACATGTTAGTCAGAGCACTAGTGGCTGAAATCCTTCCTTAGGCTTGGCTTGGGTGAGCGGCAGGTCAGCTGTACTTTTGTGTGTAGCCAAGCGTAGTCATCTAGTGGGTATTCTTTATGTAGAAGAGATATAATAATAGCACCAACTGAAGATAAGAGAGCTACACTGTGCAAATCTATTACAATATCATTTAGAACCTGAACTTACTGCATATCTGAATATTAGAAACTGTTGTTCGTCATTATGTGAATATGTAGCTGACAGAAAAGTATTTGCTTATAACTTGCTTTTATGCTGAATGACGGAAGCCAATTCAACGTTGTCTTTCAGTATTGTATGCATAGATGTAGGGATCATGGATGTAGTAATAGAGATGCCACACAGACTAGTAACTGTATTATAAGCATTAACATTGTTTTTGGTGCGCTCATGTGTGACCAAAGGCTTCGCCTATTCTGGTGTTTTATTGCCACCATATTATATTTAAACTATATTTCTATGGTGTGAAGTAAACCTGGATAATTTATATGAAGAGTTTTTCGTGCATCCAATTATTGTTTGAAACCAATATGTATGTTGATTAATCAATACGTTTGCTTATAATAATTATAGTAACTCATAATTTTTGTCTTAAAATATTCAAATTAATCAATGATTGTGAATAATTTCCTAATATTTTTTTTTGATTTGTATTTAGGACTAGTTAACAACCAATCACATTCCAAAGACTGTCAAGTCAATCACCATGTGCGCGAAAAACTCTTTACTTTACTCCAAATCTTTACTGGTGTTTGGTTTTAAAGACCACGGTTACCTTATTACTTTAAAAACCAATCCACACAGTCAATGTAGGCGTACGGTGCACATCGAAGCCTGAAGAGAACTGAAAGTATCAAAAATATCAAACAGTAGAATCGGAACCGAACATATCCGGTACCGAGAACCGGGAAACGAAAATATTTAAGCCTGATGGTAGAATTTGGTGTCGATGGGCTATCAAAGTATCGTCCCGGCACTAGTCGTAATAATCCTTGTAATCCTTGCTATACTGTTCTTGCAAGTCGGGAGCTTGGTTCATCTTCTTCAACTATAAGATGTACTCAGTGCTATCAACTGAGCAAGCTCGTGCTTGCTTAGCTAGCGCATCCCATGTTTCACTACTCACTCATGTGTGCATTGCTTATTCATCAAAACAAACAGATACACTGACTGATGGCTGGCCACACTAGGCAATTTCTATTACAATATGTTTTACATTTGTTAGATGTACTTTTTGTGATAGGTTAAAATGCAATAGGGAATAAGATGTTAACGGTTACTTTTCTCCAAGACATGTACCTAAACAATAACAAATAGATGTTGTAAACTCATAAATATAGCGTACTGTAGCAGATTTTTTGTCCGCTCCCTTCCGCTAGGGGTTTTGCTGGTAGGTGCGCAGTCTTTTTCAGCCACAAAAATGCCGTCAACCACTTCTAGCCTGGCAATCTACAGTCTACCTCAACTCAGAGGTGACCCCCGTGCCGGGATGGCACAAACGAAGTGTTGCAAAAAAATGACCGACTTTAACAACGGTAGAGAGCCCTCAGCTCAGATATACACTGTGTTCAAGTAGTGTATAAGTATATCCTTTATTGATAGCAGAATACAAGGGGGCAGTCCAATATAATGCTGAGTGATAACACACTGCACAGCTAAAAGGTAATGAGTATGGTCAAATCTCTGGATTTTATACGCAGAGTTACAGTGGAAGGTTTCCAGCAGTGCACAGGAAGCATAGCAAGAAGTAACACCGTATATAACAAACAGTAATGTCCAATCAGATAATGTTAACTAAAATAAAAAGCACTGGCGCCCAGAAGTAAAGGGTGGAGTCTATGATGCTTGGTCAGTGATAGGTTAATGTAAGAATAAAGAGGTTTTTAGCCTTTGTCAGCCTTTGATTCACTTCTCTCTACATCTAAGGGTAGATAGCTTCGGTAGGTGGCATCTGGAGGCTCATAGGCTAGGTTTGATCCCTCTGGTTATGGCGGCCATGTTGTTACTGACCCGGGGAAGCTAGCCAGGTTCGGGCTAGTAAATGTCCGGGGTTGGGGTAGTAATATACAGTGCCAAAATGAAAAATTATTACAGATAATCACTTGAGAGAGCAATATGGTTGCTGTAACAGATTCCGGTCTTTGTCTGTTATAATCAATGGAGGAATGCCTGTGGTAGCCACCATCAGGGGGACCTCCAGTAACAACCACTACAGTGTAACGTTAGTATGTTAATAAAACAACTTTTTTATGTATTATCAAGCTCCTGTGAGTTCAGTTACAGCATCCAATTATCGTATATTCTTCTAGTGTAAAAATGTGACCGCTTGTTTTATGTGCATGTATGTGAGCAAGTTTGCATTTTCATTATGTTTCATGAATTTTTCTATAAACAAGCTTCTAGTTTTGCAAGGATTAACAAAAAACATTTTCCACTCTTCGCATTGCTTGTGTAAGTCTTCAAAGTTGAACTTATCACCTCTTAGTAGTATATATAGAGCAGATCGCCATTTTTTTGCTGTTCAATTTAGATCTCCAGAGTTAACCTCCAAATTACACTCCAGCTTAACAAGTCTTTTTCTTAGTCTAATAGGGACATACCTCCATACTGGTGTTGAAGGAAATTATGGCTCCCCCGGTTACAAATGCTGTTTTGGTTGCACCTCTATGCAGGACGTATCTTGTAGTGTATTATATCGTATATGATTATAATCATTTTCTATGTACGCATTGTGGATTGACTGTATGTGTCGGGGTTTGTATCATGGCATGATCTTTGTTTGACTAATACATGTTGGTACAAAGTGATAATAGTCAAGACTGAATGGGTTGTTTTATACCTAGTTTATTGCATAACAGCCCCAGAGTTGTTCTCCAAACCGACACTGTAATTATTTTGCGTTGCTAAGTTTGCATTTTTTATTGCGTATAATATATATGTAATGTAATAGCTAAACTGCTCATAATAATTGTTAGAAGCTCCAAGTTTTGATAAGAGGCTATAACTAATTATGCATAAATTTTGTGCGAGTTCATGGAAGTTTTCATAATAGAAAATAAGAGAGTGACTTGACAACAAACACTAGTTTAATACCTATCATCAATGCTGATAACTCTTTCAAACTCTGCAAAACCACAATACGTGAAATCGACTATATATAGGTCAATGATTTATTTCAATTTTTTTTCTCTTTTTACTTGATTGCGACTTTGCTGCCAACCTTCTGTGGTCAACTTTGGTAAGAAACAGGATACGAAAGACTTGAGATGTAAGATGGGTTGATAAAAAACTGAGAGATAAGATGTGAAAAGGCACTTAGTGCAAGTGTTATCTTTTGGGTCATGTAGGCAATATTACATACTTTCATTAACTGTGTAATGTATTGATATGCGAGTATAACCTAATATACAGCCTCAAATACTGATTGGGTTTCCACTGGAATATTTTAACTTGCCTGTTCTTGAATCGTTGTTGGATGCTGATCAACAATCCCGGTCTCATCATTAGACGCTCTAGGTCTTGCATGTTGCAGTTTGGACATCAATTTCAATTTTAGACCGTTGAACTAGAAGATCAATGGTGTGTTCAGGAAAGTTTAATTGTTAAACAAGTATATAATGGTCGGAAAGAACTTCAGCATTGTTTGCACAAGTTCTAAGGGTGAGCTGCAATAACTGTACTTACAACACTTGTATCCACGTCCTTCTTGTGTTTAACTAGATAGTGTCGTTTCAAAGAATTATTGAGAACTAACTTATTGAACTCAACATCACAGTTGTCGTAAGTACAGTATACTCCTTCACATAGCAGTGGACATTTACCAATAAGTTCTTGTTGGCGGTTTTTGGTTGATTCACAATAGCTGCACTCATGTACAAAGGAAGTTGCATCAAGGTGAGTGACTGACTGAATGTGGTTCAACATATTCCGCAGTGACATTGTTGAGTATTTACACAATTTGCTAACTCGACAATGGTACTTGTGACACTGTGAACACTTTCCAGTTGTTTTGCGAAGGCCTCTGGGTGGCTTTACTTGACTACATATGCAGTCCCCAGGTGCCTCATCAGTGACCTGCATCCAACACAAGCTGTTAGTTAGGTAAAGTTATGAAAAAAGGAGAAAGAGAGCCACCCTTTGGTTGTTTTGAAGCAGATTTCTTTGCAAAGCTCATTGAAGAAAACCGTCTCGTTTTCAATCATGACACAGAGATTTGAACTTTAGTTGCGGATTTTAGCGGTCAGCTTTAGGCCAGTAGAAAGCGCCTGTTGATATTTATTAGAGGTTATCACATAGCCAACTGGACTGATTTTTGGTAAATAAGACAAAATATGCATTCATTTACAGCCTAAACTGACAAAGCCGTTTCCATTTTTTTAAAGTTTAAAGTCAAACCATTGCACTCACTTTGCATTTGCTATGTGGAACTTTTAAAACTAGACTGGTACATTCCACTAACAATTTTGATAAAACCTGGTTGCAACTAGTTATTATTTGATGGCATCCATTTAATGGTTGAGGCAATCAGAATGCTTTTTATCTATACTGGGTGCGCCACTGTCACATTTCAAAGTAAACTGTTAATAACTCTTGAGTAGAACTTTGCCATACTTTACCATTTATGGTAGCTCCGCATAATCCTATACTCGCACAATCCTTCTATGTGAACTTCTAACACAAATTTAATAACTAGCGGCTAATTGATCATCAGAGCCGTAATGTAGTGGCAGAAAGGCGATTGAATAGGGACTCTGTAGGAGATGGTAGCAGTAGGGCTCCCGCTACCATCCAATAATGTATAAGCATAGTTTAAGTAACAATACATTTATTCATTCACATATCATGTTCTGGAGAGGCAATTACCTAGAGTAGTCAGCAGTAGCAGTCAGTGACAATGAGCCAGTCTTTTACAGGATGGTGGTTGGAAGTGTGTTACATTACGCTAAGTTTATCCGATAATTTATGACGGGAATTAAATTAACCAATTCAGAAAACAATCAGTACAACAGCATACAATAGTAGAAGTATAAGATGCGTAGTGGCAAGGAACAAGACTACAAGATAAAGTCCTCAGTTTTTGTTAGCTCTAGATTCAAGATATATAGGATGTAGAGGTGGATAGGTCCTGGATTCGTCATTGTGCATCAACTTGTGCTTCTTTTGATTCTCCTGCTACAGCAGCCCCAGTTACAGCGGTCATCTTGTTGCTTGGTCAGTGTTTCAATGGAGGGCCAGTAGAAGTTACTCCCATGTCAGTAAAGGACAATGCCGGGCCAGTAAGTAAAACTGCAGGGATGAAATTGTGTCTGCTGGGCCGGTATGCTAGCTGGAGGGCTGGTGAGGCAATTACTCCGCCTTCTGAGTTAATTGCTCTCTTAGTCATCTCTTTAGGAGATCTCTCTGACTGATCGCTTCAGTCAGAGTCATTTCTAGATTAATATAAGTACACAGAGCAATTGTGTCACAAAAATCCACCACAACTCTACACATCTTAAGCCATTTTCAGTTCAGTTTGTATATAATATTCAATCCAACTGTGCCATGGTTAAATTTTTCTCCAATACTACGCTGCAAATCACAGTAGAAGGTTTGCGGAACAGGAGACTGATTCTCAAGTTTTCTCCAAGTTTGAGAGCACCCATTTCATCTTTTGATTGATTCTCGGTACCCCAAAAAGTTTTTAAATGGCTTCAGCGTTGACAAAAAACTTCCAGACATCATGGATAGCAAGCTAAAGCGTTTTTTTTTTAAAAAAAATTGAACTCTAGTTGTAGAAGATTGTTTCCTGATTATAAAGAAATAATTATAGATTAATAACTCACTTGTCCTGAAAGAAACATGTGTTTTGCAGAAGATAAGTGATACTCTATTTTTCTGGTATTAGTAAAATCAATCACTTTGTTGCAGGAAGAGCAGATCATCTGAACTCCTTTAGTATGAAATGTTCCCTTAGAATACATTGCTGCTCTACTCTCAGCAGTTATTTGCACCTGTTTTTGCTGCATTACTGGTGACATCTCACTCGAGTTCTTCAACAAGAATATTTTTTTTGTGACAGATCAAGTCAGATAAACTAATTGGCCTTTCTTTGTAAGCCATAATCAAGTTTTCAGTATAGATACCGGGACTATCTTTCGCTAAACAATGGAAAGAATAATGAACAAATATCCCCTTAATTTGAAAAGGAGTCGGAAAAACTCAACGGGTGGTGAAATGCCCTTAACTGGGTTGAGGCAAAAAGCGGAACCATTTGAATAACCTTGGGATTACAAGCACACGAGGGGTTTTGAAGTGAAAATACGCTGTCGTGTTCTCAAAAAGTTAAAAACTGCTACAATATGATATATGTATAGGACTTCATGTAAAAACGGATGGAATGAATGTCTTTATGTTAGTCTGGATGTCCACCAATGTGTATAATTGTCTGCAGTTCAACCTTGATAAAAACCTAAACTGCTTAAAGCTGAGAGAAGTAAAGTGTCACTGTAAAACCATTGTATTGAAAAACTCTAACACACTTTGGGGGTTCAATTATATAAGTGATTCTGCAACCAAAGCATCGTGTAAATTTAGTATCTTTATAACATTGATAATGTAGGAGAAGATATTCACAGTTCTATACTTCAATTGTCCAACAGGTATCCACACCTGCAATCTATTGTGAGATGGATGAAAAATTTTGTAGCGGCATTGCATTTGAGTTGGACAGGTATCATGTAATCCTTGAGTTTGGATTTTTACATGTTTTCAAACCACAGCTAGAGGTGGATTTGATGTTCTCAGTAATTTAGGTGAAACGTCATTTCTAACAGCAATATTTTACTGATATGGTGCACTCACTACTAATCATGGTTTGTCAAAAAATATTATTTGTACTATTCAGGAATTGACATGTCTTGTTCTATCGGATGTTTTAGCAAAAGTGTTTAGACGGGGCAAGTTGTACAAACCATTGAGAAGGCAAGTGATCAGTAAATTGATCAACTATTCAGATAATAATCAAACTCAGTATAATTAGACGACTGTCACTAATGCATAGAAAACTTGGCATCGTTTCTGTTTTTTCTGCTGGGTTAGTAAACAGAAAAGCGTCATGGCGAAGGTTGTCAAGTAGGAGACACAAAGAAAGCTGCCTCTTTGTCAATTATGGTGTACCTTTTGTTGACTTGACCTAGATTACACCTCAAAATGACTTCAGTTGAACTATACTTGACTCCCAAGAGAAGTATCGAGTAACTGCTTCATGTTACCAAGTGAACTGGCGAGACAAAGTTTACAATAGTTTAATGAGTTACAAGACAGAAGAAGGAAAATACGGAATAAATTTGTAATGAAGCTCACATCCTAATCGCAATGATGAAAGTTGCTCTACTGTGTGTTTTGTCAGGCGGTAGTTGAAGTATTGAGGTCTACCTGGCTCTTGGTAAGCAAGTGTTTCTGAAAGTTTTTTCAGTGAGGAGGACCAAGAGGGGTAAGACAAGCAAAAGGGGAATACCAGTGCTGAATAGAGGTGGACAAAAACTACTCGGTCCAGCGAGTTAACTATAGCATTTGACTTCTCATTCGATTTAGTTGTGTAAAGGTTTTAGAATTTGTGGATCTCAGTGAAAGTAGACAGTACAATGGTTTCCCTTTATTCTACTGCTTTAGTCTTACACTTTCTCTACACTATACTTTCTTCACTTTGCAGTTTACAGGACTTCAATTATACCAAACTATACCTGTTCCACCCTACGCATTTCTTTTACACTTCTTTTACAACACACTTCTTCTACATCCATCACACCTTCTATACCAGACCTCTTCCACGCCATACTCCTTCTACATCATACTTCCTCTATACCACACTTTTTCTATACCACACTTCTTCTATACCGCATTTTTTCTACATCACACTTCTTCTATATCACACTTCTTCCACGCCTTACTTCTTCTACGTCACACTTTTTCTACACCATACTTCTTCTATTCCACACTTCTTCTACACCATACTTCTTCTGCATCATACTTCTTCTACATCACACTTCTTCTATACCACACTTCCTCTATACCACACTTCTTCTACACCATACTTCTTCTATACCACACTTCTTCCACACCATAGTTCTTTCTACACCATACTTCTTCTACATCATATTTCTTTTTACACCAAATTTCTTCTGCATACTTAGTCTAAACCATACTTCTTCCAACTACGCTTTTTCTACATCGTACTTCTTCTAAACCATACTTTTTATACACTATACTTATCACATGCCGTAGTTCCTCAGGTTTGCGCATCTACGAGTTAATTATTTTTTTTAAAGCCGATTCTTACCCTTAAACTCATCTCATCTCTTCAGTGTGAGGTTCAAGGATTAAATTATGTTTTAAAGGCTGAAATGCAATGAACATAGTTTCTGTTTCATTCCTTACCGTTCGATCTTCAGTATCCTTCGAAGAGAGCATGGCTGCCTAAAATCAAAACAGAGCAGTTCAACCCAAAAGCAAATAAGTGTGTTTTTTACATAACGTTTTTTCAACACAGGTAAAGCAATTAAATTTGAAAATGATGAATGTAAAATCACAACCACTGCATCTGCAATCTTCAAACAAAATATGGATTAAAGATACGCATGTTCTATGAAATTTATTGAACATTAAAAGCAATACTACTCTTGAAAAAAATTTGCATTGGTATATGCTGATGCTTTCAGAAAAATGTAATGAGTCAACTGCATAGTTTTCATTGGCCTAATTTTCTATACTTACCAAAAAAAACCTTTAAAAAAGCGTCTTCACAGACCTTTTATTTCCAGTTTTTCTATAAATACGACTTGCCAACTTGTTTCAAAATAGAAATGATCAAGTCTCAGTAACAAAATCTGTTGATATCTAATATTGTAATGAAATTTAGCGACCAAGTGCAAGTGATTTGATGAACCAAAAGTTATCCTACCTTGTACCTGACGTTAGCTGGAGGCCTAGCAACAAAAGCCAGCCTCTGTGCCTATGATGACGGAAGACGATCTACCTAGAGGGCTTGACAGAATATCATGCTAGGAAGTTCCGATGACGTCAACGAACTACTAACTAACATTATTGCAAGGCTCATAATCCGAGCGGTTATCTTTATATCTATTAATTATTATAATTGCATGGCTGGTACTCCGAGCGTTTATAGTTATCTACCTTATATGTCTGTGAACTGGCACTTCAGAATGTGTACTTGTTTGCTCTTGTTTTCTTGTCAATTGCCACATTTGAATAAGCCAATGGTATTAACGTATTTTTATATTATCATATACCTTTATTTCGACTGCATGCATTTTCTGTAAATACTGGGGCAAATCGCCCGCTGCTTCAGAGCTCTGGAGTATTCATGCAAGAGGAAGAACTGAGTAATGTAGTGTAGGTTTTGTTATCACAGCATTAGCTGGAATTTATGATAAGTTGTTGTTACACGTTCCAGTATTGTTGCAAAGCGCCTCGAAACATCTATCACCACTATTGTAAGTTTTGTCTCGTTCTAGTAAATAAATCTTATTATCATGATTAGAAACTATCTCCTTCGCTGAACAACTCGTGAAGTATAATAAAGCTGGAGAATCACAAAATCCTTGATAGTAACTGAATGGTTAGATATTGTCCAACTCTACTACTATTGAATGCCGAAAAAAGTTAATCAAGTCAAGTCTAAACAACAAAGTCTGTCCATTGTCGCCGTGGCTGTTAAGCTAAACCGATAGACAAAGGGATCTCCTTGTAACGTGTAAATGATCCCAGTACTACTAGTGTAATTATCCGTGCTTTGAGGGATCGAGTAAGTAATTAATTATAATACCAGTTGCTGGCAGAGCTATACTGCGTTCAGTAGACGCCGCAACACGGATCAGGTTAGTGCCTGAGGCCACCAGTATGATACCAACATACCAAAAGCCCTCAGTAGGTTCCCCAGCTATAGTAGACAGTGGTCCGGTGAAGGTCGTTCAAACTAGTGCATGTAAAGCCTTTACAACATGCACTAAGAATGGTTAAATCTGTGTTCGATTCATTTTTTTTGTAGAATGGCCATGTAGTTGAGGTCATGTTTATTTGAATGATGAAACACTTTTAGTAATAATATTGGGGACGAATCAGAATACAGGTTGCTTCAATAAATCATTGGTACCCAACAAGCAAATAACGTCTATGTAACGTTAGCTAACGTTCACTTAATGTAACATTCGCAACTTACGTTTTTAAGACGTTTCATAAACATTACAAAATAACGTCCAGGCTAACATTTGGAATTAACATACATTGAACGTTATATAAACATTTGGCACAACATTTGTACATACATTCTGTAAAAGTCGTACAATAATGTTAATATAATGTTGTTTTCGACGTTATTTGAATGTTTGTGAACGAATGTCTAGAAATAACATTAATAGTACATTGTACAAACGTTCACTCTAACGTTTTTCCTAAACATTATAGTTATGTTACCTTCAACGTTATTTGAACGTTTTCTCATAACGTTTTATAAACATTGTACCAAAACGTTAATATGATGTTGTTCCCGATGTTATTTGAATGTTTGTGAACGAATGTCTAGAAATAACATTAATAGTACATTGTACAAACGTTCACTCTAACGTTTTTCCTAAACATTATAGTTATGTTACCTTCAACGTTATTTGAACGTTTTCTCATAACGTTTTATAAACATTGTACCAAAACGTTAATATGATGTTGTTCCTGATGTTATTTGAACGTTTGTGAACAAATGTCTAGAAATAACATAAATAGTACATTGTACAAACGTTCCCTCTGACGTTTTTCCTAAACATTATAGTTATGTTACCTTCAACGTTATTTGAACGTTTTCTCATAACGTTTTACAAACATTGTACCAAAATGCTTATATGACGTTGTTCCTGAGGTTATTTGAATGTTTGTGACCAGATGTTTGGAAATAACATTAATAGCACATTGTACTAACGTTCATTCTAATGTTTGTTTTTCAGAACATTATAGTTATTTATCATTCTTTTAATGTTTTTTCATAACATTTTATAAAGAGTGCATTAAACGCTAATATAAAGTTATTCTGGAGGTTATTCAAATGTTTGAGAACAGATTTCCAGAAATATTGATAATAACACATTGTGCAAATGACCGTTCTATGTTTCTTTCTTTACGCGGTGTAGTTACGTTGCCCTTAACGCTTTATTAATGTTTTTTCATTACATTATATACCTCACACACAAGCTTAACATAGACTTAACATGTTTTGAATTGTTCTCGAAAAATTCCAAAACTAAAATTAGTGAAAAATAGAGATAGCATTCACTTTAATGTGTTTTTATGCATTTTAATTTTGTTGTTGTTCATGCGACAAGCAAATAACATAAATGTGAAGTTAGCTATCCTTCTCTTAATGTAATGTCAGCATCAAACACTTTTATTTTTTCACACGAATGATTATTGAAAACATCAGGTCCAAAAATTTTAGCAACCATATTTCAGATGTCATATTGACATTGGGCAAGACATCCAAACTAATTTTGTACAAATTTTTCCCAAAGATGTGTTGTTAACATTATTCCAAAAAGTTCCATCATCAGTACTTAACATTCTTAGGCCATTAAAACAACACTTCTCTTAATGTATTATTTAAGCATTTTAGTGAAGATATATCTGGACACCAGGCATAACATCTAGGGTGACATAGCATACAGCAAATTTAAACTGACTGAAAGAACTTTCATTTGCAGGCTTTTTAATTTTCTTGGTGTATCAAATTTAACAAATAGTTGAAAATGATTTACTTGTGTAAGGAAAATAGCCCAAGTCTTTAGCTACTCTAGTTCAAAGTTATGACAGCTGTCTTTGAAAGATTTAAAATTTATTTCGAGTTCAGGATTGAGAAATATCAGAATCATTGGGAGTTGTTTGCTCATCGAGCACCAATTTAATCTCAGTCCTATCAAGAGTTGCCTACTCTTACCCATGAGTTGAAATGGGTTTCTATGATGCAATTGAAATATGTAAGCAAATGTACACTGATTTTCAAATAATAACAGAGCCTTTAATAATCCAAAATGCTCAGATGAACTTGCCAGATTATCGGCACAATAAAAATGTAACATTGCATGTTGGATGCAGTAAATTAAAGCTGAGTATCTTAAACAGATTCAAATCGGTCATATAAAATAGATGTTGGCATCTGTGCATGCCATTTTTTCATGTGGCATGCATGAAAACTCATTCAGGCTACAATTGAAAAATTGACGAGAGTTGATCGAGATCCCAGAAATTCATTGAAATTTTTAGCTAATCCGTGATAATCGTCTTTGACTGATTGTCAGGAATTTCACTTAATTTTTTTGCACCGCTTTAATACTTGTGGGTGTCGACTAATACCATCCACGTAAATTTTTTTTTATAAAAGGTATAATTAAAAACTAACTGTTTGGTTTGAAGCTATTTTTCTCTAGTTTAAAAGTTTTGATACTTTAATCTCATGGTTGGCATCCATCTATTTTATCTCTCAAAATATTTGCAGTGTTTTCATGTTTTACTGATTATCCTTATTAACTTCATTAACATCAAGATTTAGTTGTTGGCAAGTTTTTTCTAACAACTGCATGCAATGAAGTCTTTTTACATATATTAGTTCTCAAATTTGCATATGGAGTTATTCACCTTTTTCAAGGGATACCTATATGTTATCAAGGAAATTGTGAACACGACTTCTAGTGTTTCACATACATTATACTTTGCTACAAGCAAACATTAACAATGTTTGTTGGATATAAAATATAATGAATAATACTAAATTAAATAAAACCCCGGGGTTTCAAAGTGAGTGAAAACTTCACTCCAATATCGAGCAGTAGAGCAGTAGGCTCCCTTTTGGTTGAAGCAACAGAAGGTTGAGATGCTTTGGGTTGGTGAGTCGTATAGTGACAACATTTTTACCATTTCTCTTCATACTGCGCATAGAGTGCACTTTTGAGCCATCATAACAGTTGTCAACAGTCATAAGTTGTGATGTCTAAAATAGCTAAAGTGAAAGTGAATCGGCCAGATTGATGGTTTCAGCTGAGTTTGCATTTATCAATTTTATATGAAAATATTAGGCCTTAAGGACTAATTTTTGGTTGTTAGTAGTGAAATGTTAATACGTTGCAGCAGTTGCTGGGTAGGTTGCTGTGTTGACTTTAGGCTTTGATAATGATGATGAGCAGATTCAGTTTTCCCCCACAATGTGCTCCTTCAGTAAAATTTGGGCTCCGAAATGAAAAAACAGCCAAGTGAGCCTCCTAAGTTAGGGTATTTTTACAGTCAGTAACTTGCAGATGAAAGTTAACAAAATACATTTTAGCACGACTCTCATGTGTAGAATTAACAGTTTTATTGTTCCGATATCTGTTTTCTTTTGGGAAATTTGTCAGTTCAATTGATAACTATAACAACCTGGTATTTTTTTCAAGGCAAAAAGCACGTGCTTACATGATGAATGTTTGTGTGTACTAATTTATTAATCCTTGTCTTTGGTGAAGCGATTGGTTTCATACCTGTCATGTCACTTGGTTTGTAAGGGACTCACCTGATTTTTAGGTACAACATCTTTTTTCCAATATCTTCAAAAATTGCTAAAATCTCTGAAAGTTCCCTAAAATTAGCATTGTCTCCCTAGCATCTATTGCACACATAAATTTAGTTTTCAATCAAGCAAAAACGAGACATTGAGATAACTCAAGGTAAACATTGTTTTCACATTATTCTTTTACATCTAGCGTCAGTATGCTTGACAAAATTTTGCTGTACCACACCCATGTTTGATTTGCATTTACCTCAGCTATTGACCTTCTGAACTGATAAACTAAATTACTGACTTTGCTTCTAAGCAATCGCCTCATCTATACCAGCAAAGCAGCCAGCGCGTTATTTTTCAGGCCAACATGTCAGATATGGTTGGATTGGGTAATTATATGTACAGATTTACAATTTAATTTCTCAAAAATATACATGTTTCTACTATTAAATTCAATTAAGTCAACTGATGTGATCAATTCACTCTCTAAACCGATTTGTGCTAATTTGCTGATGATTGCCTAGTTTTAGTGAAGTCTGATACTTAGTGAAAGCCAAGCTACCAAATCATTAAACATGATGAAAACTGCTGAGATATTATTAGGAGCTTTGAACACGAATTTGAATATATGGATTAACGATGGACATTATCTTCTCAAGTCAAATCTAAAACAAGGTTTTTGCTCTTTGGCAATATTTTACGATCTCGTGAAAAACTGCAGACTAGATTCAATGAAAAAAGAATCTCTACCAGTTGTTCATGACGCTGCATGCTGTTAGGTAAAAATGATCATTTATAAATGCAGGTTGTAAACAAACATAATAGAACTGAGGCGTTACCCTAATCGTTAGGTACTATCAAATTAGGACAAAAAGTAAAAAGGCTTGTAGGCATGTTTTTACCTATGGATGGTTGTATGTAATATGAACTAAATGCATGTAAATATATATTTCAAATTTAATTGAGTTGAATCACACATATGTGTGGCTACATGGCTGTAAACAACAATTTACTGTTACATAGACATAGACATGCATTGCTTTCAAATACTCATAATGCTGGGGGTTGGGGGCTAACTTGCCGTTTTTTGTCATTAGCATTTGGTTTTAATTGCTATTGCGCACCTTTCATAGTCTAGTTGTTGCACTAGATTCTTTGGTCAGTTTGTCTCTGCTGACTAATAAAGACCTGTTCTAACATGAAAGATAGTTACAGATAATTTCAAAATGTGTGCACATGTGCCCACATGCATGAACTCACATATTTATATGGGCATAAATTTGTATGTACAATCATGTGTATATATGCACAAGGACGGACATCAATGCATTCCCAAATGTGATCGTGTGCACTATTGAGGTATAGGTAGAGGCCCAGGTTTTGCTGAATTTTTTGTGCAATGACGACACCTGCTCTCGATTCCAGTTTAGTGTTTACAATGATTGCCATAACAAAAAATATCGGTTTATAAAGTCCTTTAGAAATATTTTTAATGCAGAATTTATTGTATGCATTTTTTTTGATTAGAAATAGAATTAAAACAAGTTTTTGGTTACTTAATTTAGTCTATAAAACAGTAATACATTAATGAAAAATTTAAAAACGTATAATTATTTTACCAACTAATTTTTCCAATTGTAATCTTTCATTTACAACTTAATAACTCATCCATAGTACTGCACTGTGATTTTCATCAACGAAGGTTTATCAACTTCAGTTTTGTTTTAGTAAAAAGTGGTTTATTAGCACAAGTTGCTTTATCATTGTCATGACTCAATGCCGGTCAAGTGTAGAAACAATCCCTTAGAAAGAGAGGGGCGGGGATATATTTCAATAGTAAAGTCAACGCTTGAAGCAGTAGGCTACTATTGTGAGCATTATATACTCCACCGCAATCCTGACCAACCATGTGGTTTTAATTGCTAATGCACATCATTGACCTATACCTCTATCTATGCCTCCGATGGCTTGCTTGGCTTATTGATGACTGAATGTATGCATCTGTAAGAGAGTTCATTTAGGGAGACTACAGTAGTGCATTCACCCACCCCACCTGCAAGCAATTATAATAGATTTCATGCTCTCATCCATTCATCACCCAGTGTATATTAACTTATATATCCCTTCAATACAGTTGTATGCATGTAAAAATTTGTGCTTTCATGCAGAATGCTGCATATACAGGTTTGCACACGTAAAGTATGTGTTTAGTATCTGTACAAAGTGTTCATAACTTTTGAACAGTTACTTATCAACGTGTTTTTGTGTAAATGCTTGTATGAGTACACTAATAGTTACAGATGTATGCTTTTACATCTCTGACAGTAATAGTTAGTAATCTTTTGATGTCAGTGTTATGTTTGTTATGTCTGTGTTATGTTTGTTATGTCGGTGTTATGCTGGAACTGCAGTCTAGCTTCTCTCATCAATTACTACCCTTCACTACATAAGCAGTAAGAGCTGCATAACTGATGAGACTGTCAGTGCTTTATTGGTTTAGCAGATGATTGTTTGCAAGTTTAGTAATGAAACAGCCTCAACTTGCTCTGGGAACGTAATTGGATCGGAATTATGTAATCTGCAGCGTGTTTTCTGTTTGAGCAGTGTAACTGCCAGTCAACACTATGTGATGGCTATTAGACATAATGCCATCCAAACTGATTTTATGCTTGATTATCAAAAAATAGCAACTTTTTATGGCTGTGTGCATTTGCAGTGTAAATGTGTCTATTTTATTATGACTATATTCTTGTGTGCTTATGAGTGGAATACATTTTTGGTGTATATGTGGAATATATGTGTTTGTGTAGAGCAATGGTTTTTTATTTTGGTAGACAATAGATGCAAAAAACGTCATTTCCATAATTATTAATAAAATTTCCCTATGTTGGCCTCAATAGTTAGCAATTCACCGTACTGCTTTTGCTTGTAAACTGCAAGTAAATTGACTAGCCTGAGCCTTCACTTTCTCAGTGTTATATGCTACTGTATTGCGTAGCTTACTGAGGGATGCCAATGAACCACTAAATGGTTATGAAAACATCTGTGGTCACAAAACCCAGCATGAATCCTTTTCATAAATGCATTAGTCTACTGTCATTGTTGTTCATACAGCAGGCCAGTGCAGCTTAGCTAGTTGTTGTTTGCTACCAAGTAATAGGGCTACAGAAAAATTCACTCATTTTGCAACAAGGATTGACAGGACATCTACCAAACGCATTTACCAATATCACTAGCAACACAAGTTATGAGAAGAGCTATTTATAGGTATGTTTGATATCGGAAATAATTGGGACATTGTTGCACTGTAGTCTCCAAGATTGATAACAGTGTTCTGTGTTCTTACAAAATGTATACAGCTTACATGAAGAGTTCAAGTTTATTGTGAGAAGTTTAAACTTTTTCATAAAATTCATAACATGTCTATTTGCGTAAAAGTTTTCTATGCTGATTAGCAACAACAACAGCAGTTTTCGTAATATCATAATCAGTGTAGATCTTGCGCGGTCAACCACTGAGGAGAGCTTCTAAATGCAAATCTCTTTGGGGGCCTTATAAATGACATTTTGAGTCTAGAACTCATTCAAGAACATGACTTGGGGAATTATTTGTTTGGTATTCTATAAAACTTTCACTTTTTGTAATAATTAAACACGTTGGTAGCCATTACGTAACTACTTGCGAAAAACTGTTTTCTTTTAGCAAATCACTTTTTTTAAAAAGCTCTTATTTTTTCATTATCTTCTCCAGCGAAAACAAGTATCTGTCATCAGTACCACATTTTGTGGTCTATTCATACCACCAATTATGTGATGTGGCTTATTAATTGATATTTTACAGAGCATATACATTTCATGGTGCTGAATGGCACAAAGGTCTGAACGAGCCAACATTTTTGGCATGTGTTGATGCTTGGCAAGGCTGTTTAAGTCAATACACAGCTTTTATAACATCTCATATGAACATTTTGTTAGCTCTAGCGCAATCTTGATAACCTTACAATAAACAGTTTGCAGAGTCAAAGGCCTCGAGGACTGGGGATGAATAAAGCTGGCAATCAATTATTTCACTAAAATCAATCGAAGTGCATTCCCAAGCAGTTACTTTCTTATTGCCTACCATGCTCCAGAAGTCGATGCCAATTCTTGGAGCAAAAACACTTTGTTCCATGCAAATTTATGCTTGCTCATATCGGCAGTCAGTAAGTATGGATGTTCATATTCAAATCTTTTTACCCCAGAATGCCGTTTTTTCCACGTTATAATGCATGCATTTGATACCTTCTACCAGCTGAAACTGCTGAGGTTAGCTCACACACAGACTAGACTCCTCTGTTAAAATTAACATCTTTTAATTTTGTGCCACTCATCATGCGCGTCTTATTACACTTATAAATTTCAGAGCAAAATAAAAGTATTCTTTCCTTACACTTTCTACTGTGGAAACTAGTTGAAACTTTTACAGTAGGAAAACAGTTTTTACTGCAAGTGGCAGCATCAAATGGGACAGGGCCATATATTAAAATATTGTTTTACTGTAATTATTTAAAGGTTTGTTTCCAGTATTTTATGTTGAAAACAAATATTATTGTGTAATTGATAACAGCATAAAAAAAGTTGTTCCTATTAGCAAAATCAACTTCTTGCATTGACTTTATTTATAGTTTTTAGTTATATTAAATATTATTCTTTTTATCAAGCTTGTAAAATACAACTTGTGAGAAAGCTCTGTGTTTAAATTGATTATAAAGCTTTAAAAGTATGCGCTTCAGAGTCATCCACTAATCAGAAGTTCACGAAGACTGAAACTAAAAATTTTGGACTTTTAGTAAATGCGTGCCATTTCTGCTTTGTGTTTGGACAGTTTGCACTCGCTGTTTAATTGTACTTTTGTAGTAATAGGGCAAACTTTTGCTCTGCCTGCAATCTCACCAACAGTCTTTTTGCTTCATACAGGTAAAAGTTGGATATGCAGGTACCAAGCTACATGGGAACAAGTTTTCATCAAAAACATTTATCTGAGGAACTGCTGCTGGGGAGAACAGTGAAAAAGATAGTTTATAGCATAAACACATAGAGTTTACAGTGGAGCACTAGTGGTTAAGAGCAGGTTTGTTTGTATCTACGCACAACTTCAATTTAAACATGTAGTCTGTTATTTTAAAAATTGATCTGATCCGTTTCGTCAGCAAACCAATTGTATTTACATAGCATAGCAAAACAATGCAGTGGGCAAAATAATTATTTTTATTAAACTCAAGTTGAAAAGTTGAATTTTGACGATTGAGATATCCGTAATAAATCACTTTTACGCTGCAAACACAATTTTACAGGTATATTTGTTTTACTATACATAGATCGGCGTAAATTAAGTTTTTTTCTATATATATGAATAGTTTGATTTTAAGAAATAAATAGTGCCTGTTGTGGGTAAAAAAAGCTTTTCGCACCTACATACTGCAGTTATTATTGTATTACTTAATATTAGGTCACACTCAGACTTTGCTTGATAATTACTATTACCTGCTCTTTTGTTTGCTGTGCACACCTATGATAGCTACGGCTTTGATTGCTTCAGTGGTGCGTTACAGAGTGTATAGCCTGACACTGCATCACTGATCATTCATTCTCCTGTGCTACTATTAATTATCCCTTTTGCATCTTTAGCAGGTAAAGAAGCAGGCTTATAAAGTATGAAAACAATAGAGGACGCTATTGGACTTCTGTAAAAATGTTTTGCTAGAGGCATAGATGAAACAGCAAATTTTACAGCCTGAATACTTCATTGAAAACAAGCAGTGAGTTCCTAATAAATATTTGTTTTTTGGGGGTCTTCAACTAACTGTGTTGTGCACTAAATCAGATCTAATTCATCAAATTAATGTCCGATGGAACCAAAATGCTGCGGTTGTGCAAATTTTTGTAATGAAAAAATCTAAAGAAAAAATCACATGAATACGTTTGAACATGAAAAATGCACTGATCTTTAAACGCAGGTTTTAAATCTTGATCTAACTACTTCAAGTCTCCGAGTCAATGAACAACTTAGACATTGAGAGTATTCGCGACCTGTTAGTCGAACAAAATACCAAAAATAATAGGTGTTTGTAGTTCAATATGTCGCGTAAGCAACGGAACATTAGTTTAGAGCAACATAATATTCAATGAAATGTTGTAGTTTACCGAACAAATCATAAAGAAGATAACTCCCAATTTTCAAAATATTCATGAAAGTAATAAAATTTGAACTGCTACAAACTGTAATAGTTTGTCAAGCTGCCCTTTAATTTAGTAAATCTTGAATGCTTGCATTATTTTGATTTATTTTTCAAGGATATAAAACCGGTCTATCGAAATGAAAAAAGTCAACTCGCTCATTATTATTTATTTAGTGTTCAGTTTCATTCGCGACCTATGAACAATACAAATAAATACTTGGTGATTATTTTTTTTATTCAGTGAGCTACTTTTTGTTGACCCACGAGTTTCGAACAAAATGATTATTTATTGATTAAATTTATTGCCTGTCTGATTATTTTTATTGCAATGTGTTTGGCGAACGGAGGTAGCGAATACTCTCATTGACTTCTCCTAGATTTGCACTTCTGTTTAAAAAAGAATTTAATTTGGTTCCAGCATTATTGGTAGTTATTTCATGGTAGAATCAAAATCCATTAAAAATTAAAAAACTGAACTGACTGAACTGTAGTAAGCTGATTCAAGTCTGTTGCACTAAGATCTTTAAAATTAACCAGCAAAAGATTTGTGATAAAAAATTATGGCTTATATCATATGTAATAACTTTTAACAACTTATTGCAGCGTTGTAAAGTAGCTATTAATTATTTTCGCTTTCAATTCTCATATTAATTATTTTTCCCAAACACTTGTAAAATACCTTTTTTAAAATTCCAAGCTTCAAATTCATTGCTTTTGGTCAAAAATGATATCAGTGATTTTTGTCCTTGAAAAAACAGCTACAAAAAATTAACATTTTATTACAATCAAAATGATCTTCACACAATGTCAATATCTTATGTCTTTTCTTTACAAAACTTTTTATAACTCGATATGACTTGTTGTATTCAGAAAAAAATGCGTATTTGTCAGAACTGCTTGCATTTATATTTATTGTCTAACAAGTGAAGGACAACTCTCTAAAAATGGTTTGACACACCGGTACCTGAAAAAGAATTAAATTAATTACAATGAAAACTATCAAATTAATAACCACCTTCACAATAAGAGCATTCAAGATGTGTTCTTCAAACAAAGGGGCTCAACACATCGCGTATGGAACGAAAAATTTGTTTGGTACATTCCAACTATTCACTGAATTCTCATAGATAGCCTAACAAATCATAAAGAAGATAACTCCCAATTTGAAAAGTAATCAGTAAATAATGGCATTGTTGTCAACCAATATATTTTGCGAAAACGTTATATTTATAAAGTTTAATTTTATTGGCAGAGAATATAAAATCGTTTTGTTAAAATAAACAAACTAGAATCACTCGTAATTTAATTAGCGTTCAGTTTCATTCACGACCTAAAAACAATATAAATAAATGCTCATTGATATCATTTTATATTCAGTGAGCTACTTTTTGTTGACCCAGGAGTACCGAACAAAATTAATACTTGTTGACCAAATTTATTGCCAATCAGATTATTTCTATTGCATTTTGTTTGGGAAACATAGGTCGTGACTACTTTCATTATTCTCTTCTCAATGACATTAATTAGTCTGGGACTCAAACAGTAACATGCGATCTCATTATGAAAAATTTTTGTTACATTTTAATATTACTTTTATTTCATTCTTTCAGGGCAATACCACTTGGATAGGATACATATATGTTCCTTCATGTCTTCAGTCACTCAATCATAGCACGACAACAACTTATCAGGTAAACCACATTTGAGGTGATTTTAGATACTCTACGTGTGGGTAGGGATTAATAATGGGATTGAACGATAGCATTTGGAAACCCGTCATTGAGTGTCAAAAATCGTGGCGGCAACGAGTAACTCTGTATCAACGATATAAAGTAACAAGTAGGGTAGGTAGCGTTTTTGGAGACATAGAGTTACTTCCCCTTCTTTGTTTGAAAAGCAGATTTGACCTGGACTCAGCATGTGATCTATAGTTCAAGGCACGAAAGAACTTCCACTAAACGAACAATAATTATTGATATGGCCTTAACGACTGTTCATTGCACATCCAGCGTGTAGGGTACCAGAATGCACCCTTGTAGTAGAGCTGTCATCCCTTACTCTGTGGGGGGCACAACTACCTATTTTTTATACTTGTGCTTTACTGAAACCAAAAATTGCATGAAATAAGTTTGGGGAAAAAACTCATGTTATAAACAAATTTTGATGGTTTTTGACAAAATTTCGGTATTAGTATTTTGGTAAATTGATGACTTGTTTTAATTGTATTATTGTAAACAAGATGTATGCAACAAACTATTTTCAACAATTTTTATAGTCATGAATGTACCCTGTTCTTATTTTTGTGGTAAATTGAAATTTAGACAATATTTTGCATGTGTGTTTACAGGAAATATGCCTTAAATTTGAAATTACGCCATGTAACGGTCATGTTAATCTCAAGGTGTATGTAAAAGCATGTTTACCATATTCTTTTGTTTCATTTTTGTAAAAATGGCGTCTATTTTGACAATTGGCAAAAGCCATTGTGCAAACAAGTTATTAGAGGTCTTGCTCGTATGCAGGCACAACTTTGAAGGAAATTCTGGCTCAGTACAACGTTTTGTGTCGTTAAATAGACATACGTTTATCTTCGCTGTCAAATCAATGATAGTTGTCTCGCTCTGGAGAACTTACGCTGCACAAGACAACCTATTACCAACTAATGAAACAAACCAACTTGGGGTAGTGCTAAGGAATCATAGCCAATATATTTGCCCCTTTCTCTTATCAGTTACACACGGCATGTTGCATTTTGTCTCGTGCAAAATTAAGAGGAGCAAAGGAGTCGTGCTACCTGGGAGAAAGTAACTCTTTGCAATTTTTTGCCTAAACGTTTCTATCGGCCCATTACTAATAGATATTAATTAAGCATGGATAATTCATTAGCTATTAAATATCTCATACTTTTTGGTGATTTATGACTGATTATGTGAGTCCATCTCTTCTGTTATACAATTTTAATCTTCTTTTCAGTCAAGCATTTCTTACAATCTGGCTATTACCATTAGCGTACCATCTACTAACTAATAGTGATTGAAGTTTCTAACACAACTTACTTTTTGTTTCAGCCAAAGGCAAATGGCACTTGGACAAGCACCTAATAACTTACACACTCATCATCGGCGTACGCTGCTGCACTGTGCACATTAATGGGGAACGAAAAAGATTTCAGAGTTGTCCCTCCTTGTTAGAAGTAGGGCAACTCCGAAATGTAGATACATCGAGAGTGGTTTTCCACATTAGTTTTGAAGTTGTGGTGTTTTATTGAAGCATGGTTATAGTTCTGCAGTACATTGTGCTATAGTTTAATTTTGATTATACTTAAGGATCAGGTTTCGGTTAGTTTGAATGATTTTGCATTTACCACTCTAAATTTGCGAACAAATTGGGTCTTTGTTATTAAAGTTGAGTGTGATCTAGCTTTTGTATTTTTAATTGTCTTAAGTGAGCTCTTTTGAGAAGCAACACAATGATCAATATGTTCAGCACACATTATGCTTTATTTTTAGACGTACATAAAACGTTTTTATACTGTTTCTAGTACCAAGTCATAATAATAAACTGTGAGCTATTTATCAAATGCCAATATATTGCTTTTGCCTATTCTGTATCTTACGAGTCTTCTTTGAACAATAATGTAACATTCTGCAGTGAGCATTCAGGTAACGTTTTAACTGAAACAGATACGAATGTTTATTGAGCGTTTGGCATAACATTCACGAATAATGTCATACGGATGTTACCTGAACGTTTCCCTCAAAGTTATTTCATAACATTCAGAAAACGTTGTTGGGAAAACGTTTGTACGAACGTTATATAAACGCTAAAAAGTGTCTACAGAATAATGTTAATAGGATGTTTTTTCTGAATGTCTACGGTCGGGAACTGACGTTTAGATAACGTTAAGGAAACATTTTCTTGCTTGTAGGGTAGTTTCATCAAAAATTATTGGGATTTCTTGAGTTTTGTAATCATATATGTGAACATAATAGTAAATATTTCAGACTATTTTCAAAACCTTGCATATAGGACAAGAAACATCAGCACCATTCATTATTGAATCACGTCATTTCTGGAGTTGCTTTTCGTAAAACATAAAGGAGTTGATGCCAAACACATTTGGATTCATAGATAACGTCAGTTTGCCCATTGCAAATCCTTCGACAAATTTATAAGGGTCTTAAACCACCTGTGGAAGGTAAGTGAGCTGAGTTTTAGACTGATTTCCAAACCCCATTTTTGTAACTTTTATACTTTGCACATTTGGGAACAGGTCACCAACCAACATACAGAAACAAAAAAAAATTTCTTAACGAGCCAAGTTCCAGCGTTGATTTGATACATAGCTAAGACTTTGCTAAAAAAGGGTAAACCAAATTTGAAAATTAAGCCACTTTTTTCCATTTTGCGAACATACTATCTGTTTACAAAATGCATTTGTACTAGTTTGAATTGAACTTCACGTTAGCAATAATCACTTGCGTGTATCAGCACAAAATTATGCAAAATCCGCTGCAGTTTTACAATAATAATGTAATGGATTCCGGTCTGTTACCACGGACATCCACTATTCTCGAGTATTGTACCTCTCTCCAGAGGGGACACTGTGCTGAATGACAGTGACAACTGTGCAGGGTAACCGAATTACCCGGTAAGGCAAGAGCCCATGGCTCAGACAAACAGTACAGTGTAGTGCTTGTATAAGTGCTTTAGTATCAATGACGAAGTCCATTACGGTAATTATTCCTCTAGGGTTGCCAACATGAAAAAGAATGCAATGGATATATAAAATGTCTTTCCTTTTATAGGAGAGTTAACAGGTATTAGACATATAACAGTGATAGTACAGGAAGTAATTAGACCAATGCAAATGCTCAAAAAATAGTCAACCAATTATCGGGTAATCAATAGGGATTAAATAAGGGAGGTGCCAACTGGCTAAGGGCAGAGTCCTGTCTCCTGCTGGCCACTCAGGCTGTCCTATAGGGTCCCAAGGCTCCAGTTAGCTTGTGGTCCTGGTTACCGCAGATGTTAAGGTAGGTAGTTTCGGTTCCTGGCTTGGTGGTAAGTCCTAGCTAGTTTCAAAGTTCCTCAGCTATGGCGGTCATCTTATACCAGCCTTGTGTCAGCATACCGGCCCTGCAGAGGTCACTACTAACCCTGTAGAGGTCACTACCGGCCCGGTACCGGTCCTGTGTACTGTGCTACTGGCACAGTATAGCTTTGCTACCGGCACAGCATCATACCAATGGCTGTAGGTGCATTGCCAGCGCATAGAGTGGAGAAGTGGTGTAGCAAACGCCCTGTTCACTATGAATATTCACTAAAATCTACCACAATATTGCAATAGCACATAACCCCTGTGGTCAACCATACAACTGTAGAACTCTATTTACTTCAGTACACCATTTGTTTGCTGTAGGCTAATTTTCTAAGTTAATTTACCGCACTCAATAAGAACTACTGGACAACCCTTTCCCAAGTCGTGTTTCTGAAATAGTTCCTCGAAGTTTTCTACCTCGAAAAATGATGATTATGCAAGGGGGTTTGAGGACTAGATTGATTATTATGTCAAAGTAGTGCGACCCTACGCAACAATTGAGTTTTACTGAAAAGACTCCAAAAGAAAACGGAAGTGCACTGCCTCTCATATACATGAGCTCTTTGTCACCAGACTATTTATGTCTCCAATTATTTAATTTGCAATATGTTATTTATGTAACTTGTTGGGTTTACAATTTATCAGCCAATTCATGCATGGTGAGTAGCCTGAATCGAACACAGAAAATTATTAATCATGATTATGTATTACCGTGCCATTAGTTGTTTTTAATATTTAGTATTACAATGAAGCAGACCTTGTTTCCTATAAATGATACTCTGAGGAAGAACACTCAAGTAAGTGATAATTGTTTCCTGAGGTCCCAATACCTGTCAATAAATGACTGATACAAACTTAGAAAGTTTCAAATTTCTGTTATACTATTGTAAAAGATACCCTGAGCTGATACATCTTAATGTTTCAGTTGCTCTTATTTAGTGATCGTGAGAATAACAAAATGTTTAGGATGTCCCTCACCATGACGACTTATGTTGTTGGTCACAACAAAACTTCTTACCTTTTTGTTTGTCGAATGTTTTTCAGTTAATAAATGTCTGTCACATTCGCTTTTTTTTTGATGGAGTAGGAGCAGGTTACAGTATTTACATCTCATCTTGTTGCCGTGTTTCACATACTCTCCGTTATATTGCGCTATTCTGGCATCCAAAGATACTTTAGCGATTTTCTTCACTTTAGATGGTATATCATCCTGTGGATAGAACAGTTAGAAACATACAAGTAAGGTGATAAAATTATCTCCGAAGAATATTTATAAAAAGTAGAACCTTCCAGGTCATTATATCATATTTATTTAACAGGAGTACATAAGATGTCATGTACATCATTACGCTCTGCTGTTTTATGGTAACAGCCCCAGCTTTATTTTCTTTTCCACCTCAGCATTGCTTCCCTATCAACTCACTTTATCTCACTTTGGGTCTAGTCTGGCTTCTCACTAACTCTTGCTCCACCCTCTTCTATCTCTATATCTAATCTATACTCATCATCTACACCAACGTAGCTTTGCCCAGTGAAAATTTTCTAAAACCACTTTACTTCTGATTTTTTGTACTTACTTATAAATAGTGGATGGTTCACAATAAAGCATTTTCATCAAGCTGCAAGTAAGCTATAAATCCTTTGTAACTGTTGCTAAACCATAAGTTTGCTCAATTCATCTTTCAAGTCCTGGCAATTCTTCCTAATTTTGTGCTAACTTTCCTGTTTTCAGTGATTTTGACAACCTTTCTCCTGATAAGTGTGTTCTCTTGAGTTCCGATTGGTCAAATTCACAGGTGATATTTGTATATATTAGTGTAGTGCTAACAAGATGCTGGGGTCGTCTGCATTGTCATGGAATTTAGACTCGGGGGAGGAAAAGGAATATTGGCTGACAGGCTAAGAGTTCTTGCGATTTGGGGTGACGTGAGCATCTGATGGGGAGAGGTGAATAGCAGAAACCAATTGTCTCAGTACGGTAGTAAAAGCCTGATTTCAGGATTGTTTATGTCGCATTAATTGTGGAATAACTACCGTGGCCAAATCGTATTTACCGAAAGCTCGGAGAAAACTTATGAATTTTTGAAGATCTACATGTCAAAGCCCAACGATGAGTGTTATTTGGTATGGGGAGATAGGGAGAGGGGAGAAGGGGAGAGGGGGAAAGGGGGAAAAAGGAAAAGGGAAGAGGGTAAGAGGGCGAGATAGGGAAAGGGGGAGGGAAAGGTAAAAAGAGGGCGGAGTGTGGGAGACGATGGAGGAGTTGGTTAGTACAAGAAAATAGCAAGCTAGGTATACAGAGCAAACGAGTTCAGTTGCCTCTGTTTTTATATTTTAGACCACTAATTCCATTTTATTATAACTAAGGCAGTTGTCTAGCTTTAACACTTAAGATTTCACAGATTCAAATACTTAGTGAAAACTGCATCAATTTGTATTTACATGTACTTGCCTGTTCCTGAGTAGTTGTTAGCAGCTGGTCAGCAGTATCACCCATAATTTTCTTCTTAGTTGGTAGTTCAGATGTCGAACTCAAATGTAGACCGGTAAACTAAAGAACAGAGGCCACGAGCAAAAAATTTACATTTATGCATAAAAATAATGAGTTTGCACTGTAAATGTAGACTAGTTTTTAATAAATCTACTTACAAAAATTGTCTTTACTCGCTTTTTGTGTTTAACCCGATAATGCCGTTGCAAATTGTTCGTAAGAACTGTTTGTTTAAATTCAGTATCACAGCCGTCATAAGTGCAGTATAAAGTCCAACATGGTTGTTCACATTGCCCAAAAAGTTTTTTTTGACGATCTTTTGCGGATTCACAGTAGCTGCACTCATTTACAAAGGATGTAGCATCAGGGTGAGCCACTGACTGAGTGTGTCTTGCCATCATAGTCAGTGACATAGTGTTATATTTACAGGACTTGCTCACTCGACAGTGATACTTCTGACAGTGTGAACATTTACCCATATTTCTGAAGTTATCTCTGAACGGTTTTGTTTGATTGCATGGACAGTTTGCTGGTGTTTCGGAGATGACCTGCATTCAAAGAAATCTTTGAAAGACTCAAACATTTCAAGCGGTTAACAAGTTCTATTATTTAAGTGCTTCATGTAGAGTCCTATGAGGCAATGATGGCAGAGAATTGCTTCATTTTCAACATCGTCATGCAAAACTGAGCTTTACAAAAAATTTTGAAACCTGGCTCTGAGCCGATAAAAAGTAAAAAAGTCATATTGATTGGAGAACAGAGTAGGAGACAGCGCTGGCTTGTGGTGTTGACAGGAAAAATATGAATAGGTTCGCAGCAGCAAATTTCAGTTTATGTATTCTTCAGTTTTCTTCCACACCACACCACAGCATTGACATTGCAATTACCATATTTAAAACTTACCGTTAGGCTGGTTGGTGACATTCACAAAATGAAGCAAACGCGGTGCGTCCGATAAAACTGCTACAGCTTGGTACAACTATTTCTTGTAAGACAACTGGTAATACAGGTTTTTTACAATCCCTCATTCGCAGCGGGAATTTTACTATCAAATGGCGGAAGGAATGCTATATTAGCAAAAAACACTGTTCTAGAAGACTTGGACACTTTAAAGTTATTTCGAGCATATGTTTACCATATTTTACCATTATCAATGTCATGCCAGTTTTTTACCGTTTTTCTGCTGAGTACTAATTTTCATTTTACCATCGCTGCCTCCTTCCAGGAACAAAATTGTGTGATGCTAGTTTTTACTTGCGTATGGGTATGTCCTGAATTAACAAAAGCTCAATGCATCATAATAACATCCAATGAACTTCTGTCAAGCTGCGTTCTCGCCAATATCAAAATTTAACACAAGTTTCTTCCATATTATCATACTGATCAGACAACTAGCTCTGTTAATCAGGAAGTTCTGCCCCTAATCATGATGTCAAATATCCTTACAGTCCTATGAGCTCCCATTTTTTTGGCTAGATAGTAAGCAATCCATGGCCTCCAAGGACTGCCCTCAGAATTGACATTAGAGTTTCAACATGGTGAAATCCTACGGCTAAAGAGTGTTTTGAAGTAGGCAAATGTCAAGTGGGATAACAGAGTCAACTCACTAAAGAAAGCAAAGTAGACAAATAACTCACTTGTCCTGACAGACGCTTGTGCATTTTAGAGGATAAGTGAATGGCTATGTTTCTCGGATCTTTAAAACCAATCACTTTCTTACAAGGAGTGCAGATCATTTGATCTCCTTCAACATGAAATGTTCCCTCAGGATAAGATTCCGCTCTATCCTTTGCCGTTAGGCTCTTAAGCCTTTTTGGTCGCACCAGTGAGATCTCACTTGATGCCTTTAACATAAAATAAATTAAGATAGTGAAGCCAAGAGCTCAAATTCACCTGATGCTTTTTGCAAGCCATGAACTATTTATAACCCGATCCTCTACAGCACACTCTCCCTCTACACCGCACACTCTCCTTCTACACGCACACTCTCCTTCTACACCGCACACTCTCCCTCTACACCGCGCACTCTCCCTTTACACCGCACACTCTCCCTCTACACCGCACACTCTCCCTCTACACCGCACACTCTCCCTCTACACTGCACACTCTTCCTCTACACCGCACACTCTCCCTCTACACCCCACGCTCTCCCCTTACAACACAATCTTCTCCTCAACACACCCTATCTGCACTACATGCGTTCCAGTCTATACCTTCCCAACTTATGTACTGAACAATTTATCTTCTTTACACTTCCTCTGCAATACATTTTATCCACAACTTATTTCACGGCACTTTTTCCTGTGAAGTAAACTATTTCCCTTGAGAGAGGAGGCAATATTGCTATGATTAATGTACTATCGTTTTGTGTACTAGCGATTAAACTTTGCTTCATCAGCTATCTTTGCTACAATTAAACATTAGGTTCAGAGAGCAATAAATACTAATTGTTATGGATATGCATTGACTCAGCTCCTACTAATCGAAAGACATTTTCCTCACTCAAAGCATCCAAATCAATGCAGTTTATTATTCTGTATCATTTATATATTTGTAGGCTTTCTTCTAGCTTTAATAAAAGAGCCCGAGCTTACACAAGGTTACATCTAGTGTTAAACACCTGCACATCACAAACATATATATAAATAGTCACACACGCTGCTGCTGCTGACCTTTACTGCTCCTATATTTGTGACCCTCTTCTATACAGGGTGTGATTTTTTTATTTTTCTACAAAATAATCGATTAAAAAAAATTAAATCTCAATAATGCCAAACTGTTGCCATTTTCTATCCCAGAGACAAAGTCACTGCTCGAAGGGTTCTACACCTTTTGGGTTATTTTTTTCACCTATGAATTAGCACCGCGCCAACAGTATGTACTCTACAGAAATAAAAGCCTCACTGAAAGAGACAACTGTTCATTTGGACAAAAGTTTCCAATGGATATTTGGAAGTTTCTCATTTCTACGTTATGTTGACGTTCTTGTATAACGGACTGAAGTTTTTTCAACTCATTTTACAGTTAAATATGATTTGCATCTTCATCAATAAAAAACATGGTCTAGGCAAGTGGTGGATGCACTACCAATGATAAGACAGCCCTCACACTCACTTTTATTATCATTTTATGCTTAAAAAGTATAAAACACGAGCTAAATAATTCAAATTTTGAATCACTATTTTTACTTTTCAAACGGAATCACTCTCACTAGTCCAGTTCGGTTTTGTCGACAGATATTTTAATAGAGGACTGAGTAGATTGGTTGTGAATTTCTGTACCACGTTTGGATCGAGACCAAGAAACTTTTTGTTTCCTTACTTTGCAGCTGTTTTTTTGCTCAATAGCTACTCTGGAGTACGGAGAAGGCTTGATACGTTACATTGTGGATGGAACAAAAGTCAGTAGACTTAGAAAGCGTTCTCACCAGCTGCCAATGAATAGTGGAAATTTTTGTTGGTTTACATTAAGTTTACGAAACTGATACATCACTGCCACTGCACTCACGTGCGGTTACAATGAATAAATGTTTTTTTTACATGAACCTGGGTTTATCACCTTTGGGAACATTAGTGTTTCCAATAGAAATAAGCTTCTGGCATTTGGCAGCGAGCGATAAATGTTTTTTGACAAGTCTCACGAGAAATGTATCGACAATGGTGCTATCAACTGCAAGTTTTGATAAGATGCTAAGACTAAATATGGATGAAGTTTGTATGCATTTATTGAAGTTGTTAAAATAGCAAGTAGGAGCAATGACTTAAAAACAAACACTAGTCTAATTCATATGATCAACTCTGATAACTCCTTCAAACTCTGCCATGCCATAATTCCTGAGATCGACAATATCCTAGTTTGTAATTGGTTTCAAAGGCTTTTTCCTTTTTTTTACTGGATTGCGACGTTGCTGCCAGACTTGGGTGGTCAATTTGGGTAAGAAACAGGGTACAAAAATATTGAGATGTAAGATGGATTGGTAAAATCCTGGGATATAGGGCGGGAAAAGGCACCAATAGAAACGTTTTTCCATTGGTGGCAGTATCCCCAATTTTTCATGTTACGGAAACATTGTAAACAACGCTGCGCTGCAGTGTTTACATATGAGTATGTGACCTTGTTTCAAATGACTTTTATTATATGACGCAACTCTGCTATGAAAAGATGCTTTGGTGATATTGTTAGGTCCTGGTAATTTTTTGCAACTATGTTCTACCACAGCAAAGAGGCTCTGGAAAGCTCTACGCGAATACGGATAGCTTTTTGCTCCTTTTCCATAGAGATGATTTTACAGTGAAATGCCACTGGAAGTGTAGGACACGATCAACTCCTCAAAATACCTATCGGGCTACAGCGAAGAGAACACGAAAGTTCCAGGAACAGTAGAATTGGAGGAGAGCCCCCAAGTAGTAATAAGGGAGCAGATTTCTGTCATGGAGTCTAAGGAGAAGGTTCCCTGGTTTTCCAAGTGCAATATGCACCAGTTACCATGAGAACCTGTGAGGTACCTTTCTGTGTGCACCAGTTGTTTAGAACGTATGTTAATTCAATGTTGTTGAATGTTGATTGATACAATGTATGGTGTGTTGGATGTTCTGGAGGTTATCCCGGAGGTTTTCCTGGTCCATTGGGTGCCTTTTTGTGCACCAAGTGTTTAGAATGTATTTATTGGTATTTATTGGTGTGATATGTTGATCCTCCGTGGTGCCTTTTTGTGTGCACCAGGTTTTTTGATGAATGGTGTGATGTTTATTTCGACATGGGTTTGTACGATGATGACAGTGCTAGATTGAGGGGATTGAGTATTGTATAGAAATGAAGCTCTGTATTATTGTTTAACTTTATTATATGAGAATAAATATATAAATACACACATATACTTGTACATACTTATATTAGCATTATCTAGCTATACAGATGATGATAGCAAGTTATGCCTATAACCATGTTCATGTCAATATTATCATTATATATATATTATAAAAATATTATCATAACGCGTGAAAGGCTTCTAACATTAATTCTGAAATACGAACAGAGCAAAATGACCCTTCATCTATTTGTGGGTAATGTTCAACATGAGTTCGGAATTTGTGAAGAGTTTATTTACTCCAGATCATTTTAGATAATTATTCAAAAAGTTTTTGATCCCAAGCATTTCTTTAAACTTTTTTTTAAACCATCATTAATGTTTATGACTTTTACCATTGTTAAAATGGATTTAAAACTGTTTTTACACATAACATAGAAGAAATCTGTAGCTTCATCATGTTCTCCATATTTCAATCCCATATTCAGCATGTGTTGTGTTATACGGAAGACTATAACTTGAAATGTCAAATGTTTTACAGCTTTTTCTTGAACAATATCCTTGTCTCTCACATATTTATGATAAACTTCCGGGAGGAAGTCCTTTAAGTATATTGTTTTTGATGCCGTATTACTCTAAAATATATACAATGGTAAAGGTGATTAGTAAAGAATTAAAACAACTAGAGGTTTTTTTTTTAAACTAGCACAAAAATTTTCTTTTATTAATTCTCACCTTTTTACCAAGAATCCTACTGTAGATGTATGATGAATAGTATAGTAGATGAATCTTTAGAAGCTATCACTGGAGAAAACGGTTTTTGTGTAGAGAGAGCAGATATTAAATACTAAAAATTAGACCAACCTATTATCCCTACAACCAATGAGAATACTCGCGCGAAAACCTATTTATAATCTTTTTATTCGCACAAAAATCATTTATCACATAACCTATATATATAGTGGTTTGGAACGAAGAATTTTTTTCCAGCTCAAAAAACCGGTAGATCTTATACAATGTTTTTTGCGCAAAATTTATTTTTTCGTCCATGCAAAAACAGTGCTTTCCTCTCAGAAAAAACTGCTTTTTGCACGAGAACTTGCATTTTTGTGTGCGAAGAATGAGTGTTATATATATAAATGCGTGTGTTCATAGTCGTTTCGCGCAAAGAAATGTTTTCCATACACAAAAAACCGGTATATCTTATACAATGTTTTTGAGCGCAGAAAGATATTTTGTTCACGCAAAATCAGTGTTTCCTCTCAGAGAAACTGTTTTCGCGCGAGAAACTGTTGTTTTGTTTTGCGCTCGACAAATGGTTTTTTTTCGGCGCCAGGAAACCAAAAAGGTTTTGCCGTTTTTCACCCAAAAAAGACTGTTTTCTTGCGTGGATGGGGATAGTGTTTTTTCGCCCTAAAAATACTGTTTTCCTCACACAAATGGTTTTTTTTTTGCGTGGGGTATGTGTATATCATTAAGAAATCTTGCACAGAGATTATTTTTTTTCAGACAAAAAATTTTGTCTCCTTTGTGCAAAAAAAAACAATTTTAAACATGGAAGAAAGTGTTTTCAGACGGTACATAATGTTTTATTTGTGCAAAAAGACATTGTCCGTACGGAAAAATTTTTCAGACATTTCACATAAAAGACTTTTTCACTTGAAAAATGTTTTTTACAGAAAAAAATAATGTTTTATTCACATAAAAAAACTTTTTTTCAGGGGGAACTGTATATGTTATGTAGGAGTTTCACACAAAAAGTATGCTTTTTTCAGACTGGAAATGTGACTTTTTTCAGGCAGAAAATAATATTTCATTTACATAAAAAATTATATAGGGAAAAAAGCGATTCCATGCATCAAGCTTGTTTTTGGTACAAAATATGCATTGTTTTTTGTGAAATATATTTTGTGCTTTTTAAATGATAACAATCATTGATGACGATGTTTTTCAGTCAAAAATTAATACTTTATTTACATGAAAAAGATTTTTTTGTGTGAAAACTTTACACTTTTATTAGGGTATTCTGTGTAAATGACATAAAAGTTGTGTTTTTAGATGAAAAATGTTTTTTCGAGTAAAATAAATCTCATTTCACTAGCATAAAAACAGTTTTTTGAGCAACAAACATATCCTTTTTTTTTGATTGAAACTGTTGGTTTTTAGTATCTCCAGACAGAAAATACTATTTGATTCACAAGAAAACCTGCAAAAGACTGTATATGTTACAAAGGATCAGCATGAGAAATTTGTTTTTATCGTGTAAAAAAATGTGTGTTTTGTGAAAGAAAATGTTTGTTTTTGAACGAGAAATAATGTTTTTTTTTCAGTCGAAAAATGTTATTTTATTCACCTGAAAAAAATCATTTCCAATAAAAACTGTATATGTTATATAGTGATTTCACGTACAAAATATGTTTTTTATCACGCGAAAAAAAATGTTTTATCCAATTTTTTTTCAGAGAGGAAGGGTTTTTATTTCAGTCAGAGAATGCTATTTTATTCACATAAAAACATGTTTTTTTCGCTCAAAAACTGTATACTTATAACGGGACTCCACGCGAGAAACAGTGTTTTTTCGCGCAAAAACTGTGTTTTTTTTGTGTAAGAAATCTCTTTTTTCCGACAAAAACTACTACTGTATTCTTATAAAAAAGTTTTTTTACATGAAAAATTCATATTTTACAAATGTTTTCTGCGGAAAAAAGGGACGTTTTTCTAAACAAAAATGTTTATTCACAGAATTGTTTTTTAATCAAAGAAATGTTTTTTATGTCAAAACTGTACATATATATATATATATATATATATATATATATATATATATATATACATATATATATATATATATATATATATATATATATATATATATATATATATATATATATATATATATATATATATATATATATATATATATATATATATGTATATGTATATGTATATGTATATGTATATGTATATGTATATATGTATATATGTTAATAAGATGTTTCCACACAGTCTAGCTCAAAAATCATCATGTTTCTGCCATTAATTTGGGCGAAAAAACCTAAGTTTTTTAGGTTAAAAGTTATTAATTTTTTCTACCTGAAACGCGTTCATTCGCCGAAGTTTTTCGGGCAAAGTAAACTAATATTTTGCACAAAGAAATCATCAACTTATAGCTCAAAAATCAACATTTTTCCATCAAAAAAACAACGTATTTTCTTGCGCGAAGAAAACGTAAGATTCTAGCTCGTTTAGGTGAGAGCAGCTAGGTTGGCGCTTCTTGCATCTTGAAAGGGGACCTTGCTGTGTCGAAAAAGTGTACTGTCTCCAACATCCGTTACAACTCTCTTTTTGCAGTTTGAGCCATCATTGACATCATTGGTAACATCTTCTTCATCTTTTTTCAAATCACTCAGAGGACGTCTTATGGCTTGAGAAAGTGGATCTCTGTTTGAAAACCGTTCGCTGGTAGGAGATTGGGGTGGGGTGAAATTTTGCTGGGATTCTGATTCATAAATCACCCATTGACTTCTTTTTTGGTGGAATGGTGAAGGTACTGGAAGATGGTGAAGAAAAGACTTGCTTAGACTCTGCTTCCTCATTCGTTGATTCGTTTTTTCATCTCCACTATTCATTCTGAAAAAGATAAAATAAAAATGTGAATTATTGACTTTTTTTTCTTTACCTTCAATTTACAGATAGATAATACTTAGAGGACTGAGTTGACGGTTTCAGATAATAGAAAAAATTACTTTTTATTTTTACCTTCAGACAGAGAAGTCTCCTAGTAGTTGCAGTAGATGCTGTAGTAAATGGTGAACCTTCAGTCAATGTTATTGGAGTGGACGCTTTTTGTGTAAAAGCGTTGCTTCTTAAATTGCTAAAGTTGTACTGAATGACATGGGTTGAGTCCAATGTAAAGCCTTGCTCGAAAAGCCTATAATATCATATAGGAAATTTGTAAAATTTGATCATTCACGCAAAAAAGCTCATATAACATAGAGGGCTTTTATGATAGAATAAAAAACTTTTTTTCTCTGAAAATCTCGCATATATAGAATAAAGAGTTTCTGAAAGAAAGAATAATTTTTCCAAGCGAATAGAACAGAATTTTCAGCACAAATAAGATGTAGTTTTCTGCATGAAAAAGTTTATTTTGGCAGAAAAATAGCACAATTTTTTAAGGAAATGAAACTAAATTTCATCGGGAATGAGACGTGGTTTCGCGCATAAAAGAAAATGGGTAGAAAAATAACTCAATTTTTCGCCAAGACGCAAATTAATTTTTTTCGTGCGAAACCGACCAATCTCAGCCTGAAAAAAACAAACTTATTTTCGTATAAATAAAGCATTTTCATCGCGCTGACAAAACAGAATTTTTTGAGCAATTAAAACATAATTTTTTGCCTGAAAATAACACCTTTTTCGCGCGAAAACCCTTTATAATATACAACAGCAACAAAAGCAACGTTTTTCTCACAAGAAAATGGGTTTTTTCCAACTAAAATTACATTTTTTCACACAAGAACACGACTCTTTTCAAAAAAAGTTTTTGTATGTGAAAAAATACATATTGTCGCACAAAAACCCTTTGTAACATATACATTTTTTGCCGGAATAAACTCTTGTTTTCTTTCGCTTACAAAAAAAATTTTTTTACCTGAATAAACCCACTTTTTCCTACGCAAACAAAATATTTCTTTAAGCGAAAAAGACCATTTTTATTGCGTGAACAAATTATTTTTTCGGGCGAATGAAATCATTTTTTTTTCTGAAATAAACCATTTTTACCCCTAGCGGAAAAAACATTTTCTCTTACGCGAGTAACTTTTTAGTTTCTTGCGAGTAAAACATTGCTTTTCACGCGACTAAAAATATCATTTTCCGTCTGAAAAAACATCATTCTTTCACGTAAAAAAATTGCATTTTTCGTGCGAATAATCTGTTCATCTTATAAAGGGTTTTTGCGCAAATAAAGTTATTATAAAGAGATTTTCGCGTGAGTGTTCTCATTTGTTGTAGGGTTAATAAGTAGGTGTAGCTTTTAATATTTAAGAACTGCTCTTTCTAAATAGAAATCATCTAAAGCAACTACTACACTATTGATTACACAACTAACAGCAGACTTCTTGGGGGTAAGGTAAGGATTAATAAAAAAATACTATTTAGCAGTAGTTAAGGGACAAAAGATTAAAATTGTTTTACTTCGTTGTTTATCATCCTGTACTAAGACATAACTGTTTATTTTAGATCATTATGACATAAAAAACACTCTGCATAAAACATTTCCTCTCAAAAGTTTATCACAAACATCTCAGAAAAAATTTGATTGAGCAGGAGAAGGCGATTTACCAATTAATATTTCAGTCAATAGTATTTGGCATGACACCGCACTTGCTCAGCATAGCAGCACTATATGGAGAACTTTCACCAATCCAATACAGACCTTCCATATTTCAACAAGGCATCCTATCGAGATATTTTGTATGATGTCAGAAAACAGTTTTCAAACTGTTTTAAAAATGATAAAAAAAAGATAAGCATTGATGATTATTTAGAAAAAATTAAAAGAACCGCTTGGGATCAAACACTATTGCAAAAGTTATATAAGTAAGATGGACCAAAAAACTTTGCATCAAAACCAACTTGATATTCGTAGATATATCCAAACAGATGAATGTCTAGGATATTCGGTATTTTCTTTTTAAATGATGATGGTAGTTTTTTCAAGACTATACAGTATGTATTATTTCTTATATAATTCAAATAAACATAACACAACGCTTCATTTTTATACAAAACTCAAACCTCATCATCATCATCATTCACAAACCCGTGTCGAAATCAACATTAATCCATTCATCAAAACAACTGGTGCACACAAAAAGGCACCGCGGAGGATCTACATACCACACCAATAAATACCAATAAATACATTCTAAACACTTGGTGCACACAAAAAGGCAGCCAATGGACCAAGAGAACCTCCAGGATAACCTCCAGAACATCCAGCACACCAGACAATGTATTAGTCAACATTCAACACTAACCTACATTAACCTACATTCTAAACCACTGGTGTACACAAAAAGGTACCTCACAGGCTCTCATGGTAACTGGTGCCTACTTTACCTGGAGAACAACGAGAACTTTCTCCTTAGACTTCATGAGAGAGATCTGCTCCCTTATCACTACTCCCCCATATCGGTGTCTAAGGTACTCTGAAATGTCTGCAATGTCAGTTTTGCTCTATCCCTAAGCATCAAATCTCCATAGGCTTCCTCTATGAGATGTTGTACTGTTATTGAGTTTTCTCCCAGGTTGTTTGTCACTATGTGCCTTTCTTTATTGCATCAGCTTGGTTGGTGCTTTGGTTCGATGAGAAAAAACTGCCCCAAACACTTTTATCACCATCTGCAATGGCTGGCCACACCAAACTTGCTCTCCTTTCCTTGACAGGGACTGTCTCGGATGAATAAGGGCCATTTTTAGCTGCCATCTATTGACTTCTGAAGTTTCATGAAACTTCTGTGTCAAGTAAAGGACACCTTTTGTTCCATTGAATCATGGAACCTGATACTAATAGTAGGTGTTGGCTACTGAAATTCTCTCCAGAATCTCTATTGATGTCCTAATGTGTTGCATAAATGTTCCAACACACTCCATGCTGAATATCCTTCTCCTAGAATCAATGGTTCTTTGTTTGTCTGTCTGTCTGCAAGAGTTGTCTTGTATCCCACTGCTGCCAACAATATGCAGGATTTCAATCTTGAGTCGCAGCTATTTACCTGTACAGTTCCCGATAGCTGCAGCTGGCAGTAGACCGTGCAATGCATGGGTTGTATGTGTTGTTCGTTTTTTCCTTCATTCATTATGCTTTGACTTTGCTAGCGCAGTTAGAACCTTTAGCGCAGAACTGACTAAAATCCACTTGTGGTGGTCGCGGGTGTTAGGGGCCAAACGGACCCAAAAGATTTTTTTGACATGAGTTCTGCCTTTATTGGTAGTCGGTGAGACCAAGTTGTTGGGACCATTTTTTTCAGCATACATCGTTCTGCCAACCAAGGAGTAGTGAAAGTTTGTGGAGAAATAGGTCAACTTTGATTTATTGTCCATAAGAGAAGAAGGATTCACAAGAAACACCTTGTCTTCCACATAAGTGATCCCAGAATATTGTGAGAAAAAGATGTAAAACCCATAAGTGATAATGATATTAATTATGCATGCTATACTGTTGCTTAAAATGGAAAATACAAATTGATGCACATTGCATTGGCAATGGATGTTCGTGTTGTTGTTGGTGTCCCCCACATTCTTACAATATCCATTCCTTCCAGCCGTTTTCTGTAGCCAATGGAGTTTGAAATAATTGGGTGGATGTAAAACACAGCTATTTGCATCACCAGTGGAAGTAGTAATATATGAGCAGATCTCCCTACCAAATGTTTTTTTGTGGATCTGGTCTTGGGGGTTATGCAATGAGTTACGACGTTGGGTGAATTCGCCGAGTTTATATTGTATTTCATTTGAGAGGTATTTGAGTGGCATTTGAGTGGCATTTAAGTGGCATTTGAGTTTTGATTATTTTTTTACTTGATTTGAACTCATATGGCAGCTAGATTTTGAATGTATGGCATTTAAGTTTTGATACTTTTTTCACATAATTTGAACTCATATGGCATCTTGAGAGAGAGGAGAGAGAAGACAGAGAGGAGAGAGGAGAGTGGATATATTTATATCTACATAGAGAGAGGAGATATATCTACATTGAATAAATATATTCATCAAAAATGAAAATGATATGATTATATACCTGATTACATAATAAGTAGGGAAAATCTTCCTATATAATATAGCTAGAGTCAGTAAATACTAAGTTATACAAAGCAATACAACTTGTAATGACAATCAATGCATTCATACATACATACATATGGTATCTTGAGAGAGAGAAAGAGAGAGAGGAGAGAGATCTTTTAGTTTTCTAGCAATTAATGTATATATGGTCAATTATGTACATATTTATGGGTATATTTATATCTACATAGAGAGAGAAGAGAGGAGATATATCTAAATTGAATAAATACATTGATTAAAAATGAATCATTATATGATTATATACATTTATTACATAATAAGTAAGGAAAATCTCCCCACATAATATAGCTAGAGTCAGTAAATACTACGTAATACAAAGCACTACAACTTGTAATAAATACAAAGTAATAACAGTTAATGCATAGTTTGTTCCTTTATAATGATGTCTTTGATGTAGTGATGTTACATCTTAGGAAGGAAGACTTCTGTTCTATGTGCTTTTAATTTCGTAATGAACTAAAATAAAAAAATTATGTATTAGTATAGAATGATTAAGCAAAAATGTAAAATAATTACATGAATTTGAATTATAGTTCTAGTTACATTGGATAGTTTACATTATTAGAAAAGGGAAATAACTCACCAAGTTACATTGTTCAACTTGTTCTTTCTTGAGCATTATTTTCACCAAGTGCTTTTGATTCTCTTTCATCTATCTAAGACAAAACAAAAAATACTTGCTTTATAAATATGTTGTAAAAAAATACACTAATTACACCAAAAAAGTGCTTTTTTTTTACCTGAAAAAATGTATATATTCAGCATTTTGTTGTAAAAAATACACTAATTACATCAAAAAAGTCCTTTTTTCACCTAGAAAATGTATATATTCAGCATTTTGTTTAATTTATGGTAAAAATTAGTAAAACTCACCTATAGTGATATGATTGCCTTGAGTTATAGATTAGCTTTTTGAACTCTTGTTCTGGACAGTTTTTTTTCAGCATCATCGAAATATAATATAAGTAATTTTTAGAGTCTTCATTGGTTTGGTATCATCTAAGTAGGTGATAGATCTTGAAAGAAATTCTTGCTGTGTTGGAGAAGTGTGCTGTCTTCAGAATCCATGTAGTTTGAGTCTTCATTGATTTGGTATCATCTAAGTAAGTCGTAGATCTTAAAAGGAATTCTTGCTGTGTTGGAGAAGTAGATTGTCTTCAAAATTCATGTAGTTTGAGTCTTCATTGGTTTGGTATCATCTAAGTAGGTGGTAGATCTTGAAAGAAATTCTTGCTGTGTTGGAGAAGTGTGCTGTCTTCATCTTCATTGGTTTGGTATCATCTAAGTAGGTGGTAGATCTTGAAATGAATTTTTGCTGTGTTGGGGAAGTATGCTGTCTTCAAAATCTATGTAGTTTGAGTCTTCATTGGTTTGGTATCATCTAAGTAGGTGGTAGATCTTGAAAGGAATTCTTGCTGTGTTGTAGACTGTCTTCAAAATTCATGTAGTTTGAGTCTTCATTGGTTTGGTATCATTTAAGTAGGTGGTAGATCTTGAAATGAATTTTTGCTGTGTTGGAGAAGTATGCTGTCTTCAAAATTCATGTAGTTTGAGTCTTCATTGGTTTGGTATCATCTAAGTAGGTGGTAGAGCTTGAAAGGAATTCTTTCTGTGTTGGAGAAGTATGCTGTCTTCAAAATTCATGTAGTTTGAGTCTTCATTGGTTTGGTATCATCTAAGTAGGTGGTGGATCTTGAAATGAATTCTTGCTGTGTTGGAGAAGTGCGCTGTCTTCAAAATCGATGTAGTTTGAGTCTTCATTGATTTGGTATCATCTAATTAAGTCGTAGATCTTGAAAGGAATTCTTGCTGTGTTGGAGAAGTATGCTGTCTTCAAAATTCATGTAGTTTGAGTCTTCATTGATTTGGTGTCATCTAAGTAAGTCGTAGATCTTGAAAGGAATTCTTGCTGTGTTGGAGAAGTCGACTGTCTTCAAAATTCATGTAGTTTGAGTCTTCATTGGTTTGGTATCATCTAAGTAGGTGATAGATCTTGAAAGAAATTCTTGCTGTGTTGGAGAAGTGTGCTGTCTTCAGAATCCATGTAGTTTGAGTCTTCATTGATTTGGTATCATCTAAGTAAGTCGTAGATCTTGAAAGGAATTCTTGCTGTGTTGGAGAAGTGCGCTGTCTTCAAAATCGATGTAGTTTGAGTCTTCATTGATTTGGTATCATCTAATTAAGTCGTAGATCTTGAAAGGAATTCTTGCTGTGTTGGAGAAGTATGCTGTCTTCAAAATTCATGTAGTTCGAGTCTTCATTGGTTTGGTATCAATTAAGTAGGTGGTAGATCTTGAAATGAATTTTTGCTGTGTTGGAGAAGTATGCTGTCTTCAAAATTCATGTAGTTTGAACCTTCATTGGTTTGGTATCATCTAAGTAGGTGGTAGATCTTGAAAGGAATTCTTTCTGTGTTGGAGAAGTATGCTGTCTTCAAAATTCATGTAGTTTGAGTCTTCATTGGTTTGGTATCATCTAAGTAGGTGGTGGATCTTGAAATGAATTCTTGCTGTGTTGGAGAAGTGCGCTGTCTTCAAAATCGATGTAGTTTGAGTCTTCATTGATTTGGTATCATCTAATTAAGTCGTAGATCTTGAAAGGAATTCTTGCTGTGCTGGAGAAGTATGCTGTCTTCAGAATTCATGTAGTTTGAGTCTTCATTGGTTTGGTATCATTTAAGTAGGTGGTAGATCTTGAAATGAATTTTTGCTGTGTTGGAGAAGTATGCTGTCTTCAAAATTCATGTAGTTTGAGTCTTCATTGGTTTGGTATCATCTAAGTAGGTGGTAGATCTTGTGTAGTAGATGATGCTTCTCCGCTTGCTATTGAAGAACTGGATGCTTTCTGTGTGAAAACAGTGGCTCTTAAATAGCTAAAGTCGTACTGATTAAACCTTATGAATCAGCATTTTTTCCAATGCTTTCGCGGGAATAAAAAGTGTTTGTTCCCGCGAAAGCAAGGGTTTCCATTCGCGTGAAAATAAATTATTTATTCCCGCGAAAGCAACGGTTTCTATTCGCGTGAAAATAAACTATTTATTCCCGCGAAAGCAACAGTTTCTATTCGCGTGAAAATAAACTAGTTATTCCCGCGAAAGCAACAGTTTCCATTCGCGTGAAAATAAATTATTTATTCCCGCGAAAGCAACAGTTTCTATTCGCGTGAAAATAAACTATTTACTCCCGCGAAAGCAACAGTTTCTATTCGCGTGAAAATAAATTATTTATTCCCGCGAAAGCAACGGTTTCCATTCGCGTGAAAATAATTTATTTTTTCCCGCGAAAGCAACAGTTTCTATTCGCGTGAAAATAAACTATTTATTCCCGCGAAAGCAACAGTTTCCATTCGCGTGAAAATAAACTATTTATTCCCGCGAAAGCAACAGTTTCCATTCGCGTGAAAATAAATTATTTATTCCCGCGAAAGCAACAGTTTCTATTCGCGTGAAAATAAACTATTTACTCCCGCGAAAGCAACAGTTTCTATTCGCGTGAAAATAAATTATTTATTCCCGCGAAAGCAACGGTTTCCATTCGCGTGAAAATAATTTATTTTTTCCCGCGAAAGCAACAGTTTCTATTCGCGTGAAAATAAACTATTTATTCCCGCGAAAGCAACAGTTTCCATTCGCGTGAAAATAAATTATTTATTCCTGCGAAAGCAACGGTTTCCATTCGCGTGAAAATAAATTATTTATTCCCGCGAAAGCATTGGTTTGTATTCGTGTGAAAATAAAATTTTTATTCCCGCGAAAGCAACGGTTTCCATTCGCGTGAAAATAAAGTATTTATTCCCGCGAATGGAAACCGTTGCTTTCGCGGGAATAAACAGTTTTTATTCCCGCGAAAGCATTGGAAAAAATGCTGATTCATAGGGTTTAATCAGTGCAACTTTAGCTATTTAAGAGCCACTGTTTTCACACAGAAAGCATCCAGTTCTTCAACAGCAAGCGGAGAAGCATCATCTACTACAGCTACTAGGAGACCATCCAGCATCAAGGTAAGAAATGCTAAAATAATTATTTGTCTTTAGTTAATTAAATCATCTGGCTCTAAGTGGTGATAAGGTAAAAAATAATCAATAATTATTTAACACTAGTAGAAAGGTCTAATTATTTATTTTTAAAATAAATAGTAAATAATTATTTAACACTATAATAATTTCAGTATATTCACATCATTAAAAAACTAAGTTCTTTTACCATTTTGCAGGTATGATGACATCACACTCCAAAGCACTTCTTAAGCTCCATATTGAACCAACTACAACTACCAACAACATCGACACTATCTCCACTACAACCACCAATTCCACCACCAACGGCATTCACATTGATGATAGAAGACCCAATCCTAACACCTTTAATGATACATCTTCCTGCTCAAACATCAACACTCCTGCTGCTATAGCAATGAAACACCATGTAAGCAACCAGCATCGAGGTAAGAAGTGCTAAAATAATTATTTGTCTATAGTCAATTAAATCATCTAGTTCTTTGGAACTAGCTTTTTATTATTATTTTATTATTTAGATCACTACAACCACTAAGAGGACTCTAAGTAGAGTTAAGGTAAAAAATAATAAATAATTATTTAACACTAGTAAAAGGCTCTAATTATTTATTTTTACAATGAATGATTACTGTTTTATGTTGATAATGAAGTAAAATAATACAATATTGAAAGTTTTAATCATTTTTTGGTTGTAAAGTTCAAAATCGACCTGTAGTTCAAGGCATCATTTAATAAGCTAACCTATTTTTTCTCTCGGACATACGACAATTCTGTCTAGCAATGTTAAAATACTGCGATCTTGAGAGGAAACAGGGTAGGTTCTATGAGCATAAAATTATCTAGGAGAGATACTTCTATGGTCAAGAGAACGACTCCATATCGTAATAGGAGGATAACTCCATAGTGCAACTAGTTGAGTTCTTCAACTAGTGTTAAATAATTATTTATTATTTCTTACCTAAATACAGAAAGTCTCCTAGTAGTTGTAGTAGATGTTGATCCTTCAGCCACTGTTGTTGAAGTGGATGCTTTCTGTGTAAAAACGGTGCTCCTTATATAGCTAGGTTGTACGAGGTACTAGGTACCGATTGACACGAGTTGATTTCAATGAAAAGCCTTTATAATATATAAGCAGGAAAATTCACGCGAAAACTAAAAAAATAAAAAACATTCTTCGCGGGAGTTTTCCGCCTTATATGTTATAAGGGCTGTACGCAAAAAACTCACGCGAAAACCGAAACTCAATAAAAACTTCTTCGCGGGAGTTTTCCTTCTTATGTGTTATAACAGCTTGATGCGAAAACAAAAAGAATAAAAAAAACTTCTTCGCGGGAGTTTTCCTTCTATGTACTATAAAGGCCTTACGCGAAAACTTACGGTAAAAAAAATTGCGTGAACTTTCTGCATAAAGCCTTCATAACATAAAAGAAGGAAAACTCCCGCGAAAGAATTGTTTTCTATTTTCCGTTTTCGCGTGAGTTTTCCGTGTAAAGCCTTTATAGTATATAGAAGGAAAACTCCCGCGAAGAGAATTTTTTGACTGTTTCACTTTTCGCGTGAGTTTTCCGTGTAAAACCTTTATGACTTATAAGAAGGAAAACACCCGCGAAGAATTTTTTTTTAGTTTCGGTTTTTGCGTGAGTTTTTGCGTAAAGCCTTTATAACATATAAGACGGAAAACTCCCGCGAAGAATGTTTTTAATTTTTTTTAGTTTTCGCGTGAGTTTTCTGCGTAAAGACCTGCTTATATATCATAAAGGCTTTTCATTGGAATCAACTCGTGTCAATCGGTACCTAGTACCTAGTACAACCTAGTACAACCTAGCTATATAAGAAGCACCGCTTTTCCACAGAAAGCATCCACTTCAACAACAGTGACTGAAGGATCAACATCTACTACAACTACTAGGAGATTTTCTGTATTAAGGTGAGAAATAATAAATAATTATTCAACACTGGTTGAAAAACTCAACTAGTTGCACTCTGGAGTTATCCTCCTATTACGATATGGCCTGACCATAGAAGTATCTCTCCTAAATAATTTCATGCTCATAGAACCTATCCTGTTTCCGCTCAAGATCGCAGTCTTTTGGCATTGATTGACAGAATTGTCGTAGGTCCGAGAGAAAAAATAGGTTAGCCTTAAATGACATCTTGAACGACAGGTTGATTTTGAACTTTACAGCCAAAAAAACGATTACAACTTTCATTATTGTATTGTTTTACTTCATTATCAGCATAAAACAGTTATTATTCATTGTATTTAATATGAAAAATAATTTTTACTGATGATGATTATTATTATTATTCTTATTATTGTTAATATTATTGTGATTTCATTTGGTTTTCATTGTTACTTTATTGAATTTTGTTCGTCTTGTGATCTAAATAATAAAATAATAATAAATATTTATTTACCACTAGTTGAAAAACTCACCTACTTGCACTATGGAGAAAATAGCCTCCTACAACCAAATCCGTTTGTGTTACAAACCCTGTCTTTGGATATTGATAAATCGAACCTCAACTAGAATTCACTCCTAGGTAATTTATCTTTACTAGATAATTTTATGCTAATAGTATCTAAGTTATTTCTTTGTAAGATCACAGACTTTGACATTAACAAAATTGTGTGTTTGTCCGAGCACTAGTAAAGTACCTGACTCTAATTATTTATTATTAACAAAATAATAAGTAATTAATATTTAATGCTAGTTGAACCTAGATATAAATTTATCTCTACTAGATAGTTTCATACTCACACAAACTGTTTCTTCGCTACTTTATGTATATGTAGATAAAGCCAATGAAAATAAATGAATCAATTGTAACAATCAATTTTTTTGTATTTTGTAGACACAATGCCTACTTTGGACTCTTGTTTGAGACAAAACGCAGTAGCAGCAAAGACTATAAAACATCTGGATAAGATCCAATTGAAGTAACTGCAGATAACTAAAGGAAAAACATGTGCTACAGCATACAGAGTGAACAAGGTGTGTGTAGATTATTACTCAGTCTCATTACACTACTATACTAAGAATTATTGTAGGTGTTGGATAAAAGATTGAGCAGTAATTTTAATAAATTCTAACCATTGTAAATAATACTTCAACTCAAATAAAATTAAGGAAAATTGAATGGAATAAAAGAATATTTCACCAAATACCCCAGTTTTCTTGTGGATATATACAAATAGATGAATATCTAGCTTCATCTATTTTTTTCATTTGAGTGCGATTATTTCCCCTCCTCTCTCCTCTTTTCCTCTCTTCTTTCTCTCAAGATACCATATGAGTTCGAATTATGTAAAAAACTATCAATACTTAAATGCCATACATTCATAATGTTTTTTATTGTAGTTATTTCCCAAATACTGTAAATTTTAACCATTTAAAGGTCTAATTTGACGATTTTCCAAGATATTTTATAGTATTCAATATACTTTTTATGTAAATAACTAAAAGAAATATTTACGCTCAAGCCTCCTCTCTCTCCTCTCTCCTCTCTCCTCTCTCCTCAACCAAATACTCCTCTCTCCTCTCTTGCAGTTATTTCCCAAATACTGTAAATTTTAACCATCTAGAGGACTAACTTGGTGATTTTCCAACATATTTTATAGCATTCAATATAGTTATTATGTCATAAATGTATATTATTCAATCTAGATATAAATATATCCATAAATATGTACATAATTATCCATATATACATGGTTGTATAAAAAACTAAAAAATCTCTCTCTTTCTCTCCTCTCTTCTCTCTCCTCTGTACATAGCTATAAAATGTTAATATGGACATGAATTTGGACATGCACATGTACATAAATATGAACATAGGTATGTACGTAAATGGACATGAATATGGACATGTACATAAATGGACATGAATATGGACATGAATATGGACATGAATATGGACATGAATATGGACATGTACCTATTCATGTCCATTTATGCACATGTACATGAATATGGACATGTGCGTATTTACTGACTCTAGCTATATTATATAGGAAGATTTTCCCTACTTATTATGTAATAAATGTATATAATCATACAATGATTCATTTTTGATCAATATATTTATTCAATGTAGATATATCTCTCTCCTCTCTCTATGTAGATATAAATATACCCATAAATATGTACATAATTAACCATATATACATGAATGTATAGAAACAAAAAATCTCTCTCCTCTCTCTCTCCTCTCTCTCTTTCTTTCTCTCAAGATACCATATGTATGTATGTATGCATTGATTGTCATTACGAGTTGTGGTGCTTTGTATTACTTAGTATTTACTGACTCTAGCTATATTATATAGGAAGATTTTACCTACTTATTATGTAATCAGGTATATAATCATATAATGTTTCATTTTTGATCAATATAGTTATTCAATGTAGATATATCTCCTCTCTCTCTATGTAGATATAAATATACCCATAAATATGTACATAATTAACCATATATATATATATGAATGTACAGAAAACTAAAGAATCTCTCTCTCCCTCTCTCCTCTCTCTCCCTCTCTCCTCTATCTCTTTCTTTCTCTCAAGATACCACATGTATGTATGTATTGATTGTTTGTTACAAGTTGTAGTGCTTTGTATTACTTAGTATTTACTGACTCTAGCTATATTATATAGGAAGATTTTCCCTACTTATTATGTAATCAATGTATATAATCTTATAATGTTTCATTTTTGATCAATATATTTATTCAATGTAGATAAAACTCCTCTCTCCTCTCTCCTCTCTCTCTTCTTTCTCCTCTCTCTCAAGATGCCATATGAGTTCGAATTATGTAAAAAAATTATCAAAACTTAAATGCCATACATTCAAAATCTAGCTGCCATATGAGTTCAAATTAAGTAAAAAAATAATCAAAACTCAAATGCCACTTAAATGCCACTCAAATGCCACTCAAATGTCTCTCAAATGAAATACAATATAAACTCGGCGAATCCATCCAACGCCGTAACTCATTGCATAACCCCCAAGGTCTAATCCACAAAAAAACACTTGGTAGGGAGATCTGCTCATATATTACTACTAGTGGACCAGTATCAATTACATTTAGAAAAGCTTCCAGCAAAGGAAGTAAAAACCATGATAAGCTGCTACAGTCCATCGACAAAACTTTGATACAGAACTGATGAACATAAGGCTTATTACTACACTATGAATACCTTGAGTCATTCTAAGAAAGTTTTTATTTGTAAACATGGAGTTGCAGGAAGCGAATAGATGATATTTTTTTTGATGTCAAATATTCACAGTTAATCTTAGTCACCACGCTCTTTAAATCACTATTTCCATTTTGTCCAGTCCCTTTGGACTGAGCGCTTTGACAAACATATAGGGTACTCCACCTTTTCACTCTCCTTTGTACCAACCAAATTCCCACTCCACTTCATACCAACCACATTCCCATTCCACTTCATACCGACCACATTCCCACTCCACTTCATACCAACCACATTCCCACTCCACTTCATACAAACCACATTCCAACTCCGCTTCATACCAACAACCTGCTGCTCAAAGTACTTGACCCTCTCCACGCTATGTTTTGAGATAGGGATCCACCATATCAAATCCTGTTCATAATTACCGATGTACACTTTCTAACAATGGGAGGATTCTTACCTCAAGAGCTTCGGTACTTTCACCAAACTTTTTGCTATGATCATCTTCAGCATCATCATTGCTGTCTGAACCACAATTTTTGTCATCATTATAATCATTATCATCATAATAATAATCATCTTCATTGTGACAATCTTCATTATCATCATCTTCTTCATTGTGATCATCTTCATTATCATCCATAGAGTTGAAATCAACTTCGCCCCAAAACTCATTAGTGCCTGGCTGGGTGTAGCTTGACAGAGACTCTTTACCGCTAATCTTTTTTTCAAGAAAACCCAACTTGAGCTATTTTTTCTTTTAAAATAGTAAGTGGTGTCACTTATTTCATAAAACAGACCACCCTGATGACGACATTCATTTAAAGTTAAAAAATATGTGCTATCATACGGAAAAGATTAATTTTTTTTATCTCGTGTGTTTTGTCTCTGCTGCCATCTTTTCATTCAAGATAATTTTACAGAATAAAATTTTGATTCATTACATAAAGAAGTTGAAAGCGTACGCACCCATCCGCCATTGTTGTTTATCCAGTTATTGACAGTGTCGCCAGACTTGTTTATAGCTGTCTGACTGCAACACTCTGCTATGTGGTTTAACAGAACCAAATGCGCATCATCAAATGCTACTATAGCTGCTGCAAGCTCCAGAACCTGGTAAGAGAACTTCTTATGATTAAGCTAAACTTGTTTCAGATTTCAGAAGGAGTTGAAACCGTATTATACTAGACCTAAATGTTTCAAGTTGCTTCATTTTCTGACGTTGGCCTAATCGTTGGTCTGAGAAACAAAACGCTTATTACCTACCGCAGCAATCTTACGCCATGTGATCTGTTGGTTAGTGAATGTTTGCTCAAATACTCTGTCCAAAACAGAGCAAACACTTTTTCTTGGCAGCTTCTTGCAGTGATTGGCAGCCTTTAGTACAAAGCTGATATCATCTGGATGTAACTCACTCAATACTATAAAACCAGTTATAAGCAACTAACTGAGTTATCTAGTTGTGAGCAGCCTCTAAATGGTTACTAAATTAGCTAATTAGCTAAACCATTGGCCATGCTCAAAGCTGAATGCATAAAGAACCAAACAAATCTTCCAAGGTCCACTGTTGTGTGTCATATCATCGGTGTTATGAGTTTATATTTTTCCGAAAACATTGGTCTAGCTTTTGCTCTCAGTGGCTGTGTTTCAAAAACTATTTTTCAAAATAATAATATCAGTGAAAGACTTTTGAGTGTCATCAACAATGTTGCTTGCAAACCAAAAAAACATGCATAGACTGTCAGCATGAGCCATCGCATTCCCATTGGCTGGACCTTCTGTTTTTGTATCACGCTTCCCTTAATTTTCCCCAGCTTCCCTCTACCCACCCCTTCTGTACCCTCTCCATCTCTCAACCTTTTGATTGGTTCCTCTTTTTTGATCAGTTTGAAGGTGACAGTAAGACAATGTGCTGCCCAATTGCAGTCATTAGTGATCCGACAATCAATCCTTTGACTTGCTGTTGTGAGATAATGGTGCAACCTCTGCATACTGCAAAAATCCTCTAATGTTTTTAAGGAATTGTATAGTTATGTGGCATTCAAACCATCTAGCATTAGCAAAAGGTCACTTGCTGTGGCTAGTCCACACTTACATCACTGAAACAAAGCATCTTCATGAAATTCAGAAATGTGAAATTTAAACTCCATGCATCATTTACCAAATCAATCTAATATTTTGTTTTTATCTCTCAGTACACTATTTAGAGCAGGATATCCACTTTGACACTCGGTTTATCAATTGTGACTGCAAAAGTTAACTGACTTCCTGTGATTTCTCTCGACGCAAAACAATGAAAAACAGCTAATTTTACAGCTCTTTCCAGTTTGAGAGAAACCGAAAGTTCAAATTTTCCAATGCAAGAAACTGCTCCATTGTACTTGCAACATAGAAATTCTCATTGAACTCCTTACATTGGTCTTGACACACATACCTATGCACCAAAACAGTGAAAAATTGATACACCGCTAGACGGATAGACAACCACAAAGACATGATGCTGTTTTTCACCTTTTAATACATAATGTTTGAAGTATCGGTAGCTAGGCTAACTCTATTCTAAGCTACAAGCTTTAATGATTTGCCAGATATGGCTGTATTATAGCTTTGGATTCTTGCATCAAGGAAAAGGAGTGAAACCTCTTGGGAACCAACAACGAACTGTTTCATCATCTTGGTGCACTTTCTTGATAGCAAGTTATCTAAACTACAGTTTAGTCCAATTTTTAAACACCAGAACTAGTTAAATAGTGATAGTACATGAAGTCGATAGACAATGTAATTGTACATTTTGATTATTTACCAAAGTGAACTGCAGTTTGAGATCTAAACCATTCATAAGCTGATTCATTTCAGTAAAACAGTGATTGTAGGTTTTGTGTTAAAGTTAATCACTTGAGCTCTTGCCACTATAAAAACTCCACCGAAAGAAACTAAAACTAGATCGATAGTATCATTTTTAGTTCAGTCTCATTAGCTGTTGGCTCACCTATATTAGTCAGGGCTGTACAATGCACAACTCCTAAATTAGAGAGTAAGCATATTCTCTTCTGTAGGAACTTGTCAAATATGTATTTGTTTCTTCTGTAGCAGCTCTGTGAGTAGACAGCTGCTGTTCGTAACCTGTAGATGACCTCAACAGCGTACAAACTTTACAAAAAAAAGATGATTTTACCAGTCAATTGCTTTGGGCAGATCAATTTATAAATTAAGATCAGAAAGGGGATAAGTAAGAACTGAGAGCTCGGAGTTGAACTGGTTTATTTGTTCAAACAGACAGTTTATGTGTAATCGAGAAACTTGTGTTACATTTCTTGTGGAAGTTTCTATTGTGCTCATGAGCAATAAGTTAATGAACATCAGAGAGTGCTATGTAGCTCAAATTTTTATTAATGCCATTGATATCCTCAAAATTTCAGGTGCCATGTGTCAGGTGTCTTTGGAGAAAAGTGGTCTATGTTCCATAGGCAAGTGCTTTCAATCAGATGGTAACACTTGCGAGTTTCAACTACGACAAAAAGGAGTTACAGAAAGTTTGCCTTAAACCTTGTTTTCAATGATAGCCTAAACTGTTGTCTTTGAAAGCAGTTTCATACTAGGCCTATATACTCCAGTAATGAAAATGAACTGGTGATTGTGTCTGAAAAAAATCTTTGTCTAGATCCTGATTCGTGTTTACAACTCAAAACAAGAGAACATTAAAGAACAATACACTAAAACTGTTCTCAGTGAAAATTGAGCAATGGAGATCTGAGTTGCAAAACTGAACACTCAACCCACCACCGCATCAACCTAAGAGACAAATAAATTATATCACTGATTATTGGATGTATCGTTATGCAACTCACTAAGTTATGAAAGACATGTTCACAGAGCATAATTATTGAAAGAGAATTACCCACAAAACATCCTGGGCTGGTCATCAAGTTTACGCTTAAGGAACCAAACGGTGTGACTGAACTTATACTCACCTGAGAGCTTCTTTAAAAGGTCACATTTTAATGATCGAGAGTAAATTTTAGTTTGATTTTAAGGAACCCCAGATAAATACTTTCCAACAACCATTAATACATACTTCTGCTAAATAAAATATTTCCAGATTTATCAGTAATGAAAGCTAAAAACAAACTGTTCAGTTGTTCCAAGCAGTTTTTATGAAAGTGCCTTATTTTTGTCTCAGTTTTAAATATTAACACCATGGTTGATCATACCTTCATTCAACCCCAATCTCCAAACCATCAGGTCCCACATTTGATCATTGAGCTGTCGAATGCTGCTTACAGCATGTCAAAAATGTTTTATAGTGAAAAAATCAATTTGTTAGGCCTATACGTAAGATAACCCACCTATATACGTAAAGCATACAATATATAACATAACATATCTATATAACGTACACAAAATACAAAACCACACAACTATGTAAAGTACACAATATAAAGCATAACATACCTACATATGGTATACAATATATATCGTAACACGCCTATATAAAGTACATAATATATAAGATAACACATCTATATAATACATAAAATATACAAGATAACACACCTACATAATACATACAATTATACCTATACAAAGCATACAACTTGTAAGATGACACGCTTAGGTAATTCATACAATATATAAGATAACTTACCTGTATAAAGTTTGCAATATACAAGATAGCACACCAATATCATATATACAATATATATTATAACACACCTATATAAAGTACACAATATAAAAGATCAGACACCTATATAATGTACACAATATATAAGATTACATACCTATATAACGTATACAATATAAAAGATTACAAGCCTGTATAATGTGTACAATGTACAAAATGACACACCGTTATAAATTATCGAATATATGCTATCACATACCTATATAATACATGTAATGTATACGATAACATATTCATATAAAAAATACAATATATAAGGTCATATACCTTTATAAAGTATGTAATGTTTAGGATAACACAACTATGTAATGGATACAATGTAAAGGATAACATACCTATATAAAGTATACAGCAAAAAAGAAAACATACCCATGCAAAGTTTACTGTAATGGATTTTCACGTCCACTACGTTCTGCTATGGGTTTGTGCTGGCAGACGCATTGTCTGTACAGCCACAATAATGCAGTCAGCCTCTGCAGTCCCGACAGTTAACAGTCTACCTCAACCCAGAGGTGACCCTGTGCCGAATCGGCACAAACAAGGTGTATTAAAGCGTATGACTGACTTTATCAACAGTGAAGAGCCCTCGGCTCAAACATACACAGCTTAGTAGTGTGGAAATAAACCTTTTATTCATCACAGAATAAACAGGTAATGCTGGCAAAACAAGAAAAGAGAACACACTCATGTCATAACAGTTAGTGCGAGGAGTGGAGCAAAATCTCTGCCTTTTATAGGCAGAGTTGTGGAAAGGTACCAGCCATGCACAGGAAGATCAGCAGGAAGTTACATGTTATAGAGTGAGTATACAATATAGAGTAGGTAACAGTGTCCAATCAGATTAAGGTAAATGTAATTGTTAGCACTGGCGCCCAGAAGTAAGAGGCGGAGTTTGTTCCTGACGTGGCTAGTGATAGGTTGATGTAATCCTGGTCTGTATTAGCCTTTGATTCAAGTTTCTGCTTATCGGAAGGTATATAGCTCCGGAAGGTGGCATCTGGAGGTACTTAGGCTAACTTTTATCTCTCTGGCTATAGCGACTATCTTGTTGCCAACCCGGGATAGCTACTCAGGGTCAGTGTAGTAAATAACTAGTGCCGAAGTGATTAATTATTAGCAATAACTGCTTATAAGAGCAATATGATTGCTGGAACAAATGCCGCAGTACGGTTTATAAGATAACACACCTATGTAGCATATACAATATATAAGACAACATACTTATATAAATTACACATTATATAAGATTACATATCTATATAGAGTACACAATATGCAACATAACATATCTATGTAAAATATACAATATAGAATGTAACATACCTATATAACATACCTATATAATGTGCACAACATATAACATAACACACCTATGTAATGTTTGCATTTTATAAGACAACACACCTACATAAAGTATACAATGTATAAGATAATTATCTAATGCATACAATACATGAAATAACATACCTATGTAAAGTGTACAACTTTGTAACATCCCCGGTGATTGTGCTTAGAGATGATTGGTTGGTGGAGGCAGCCTGCTGCATTTCGGTTATTCTCTTTCCTTATTTTCTCTGAAAGTTTCTTACAAGCAGTTTCAAACTTTAGTAGGCCATTCTATGCGAAAGTTAGGAATCCAAACAATGTGGCTTTCCTTTGTTAGTCATGAAAAAGTCTCACACAGTGTTTAGAGAAAAAAAGTTGTGAATTCAATTTATCCTCCTGTATATGAGCCTGTCATATAGGTAATGCGAGTTAGTTGGACAAGGAGAGAGGTGCCGCATAATGCTATTTGACTACGATGGATGAAATTGCTAGTTAATCATAAATTTGAATGTGATGCAAGTAAAGTCTTGGCCTGCTGCGGGTGAGAAGGAAGAAGTGTTTTCAAATAGTTTGTAGCGTCCACAAAGCCCATAGTCACGTAGAGCTTATGGAGTAGAAAGATCGACATGTAAATTTGTAGTACGCGATTTTTTTGAATTTTCAAATATTATCAAATTACTAACTCTTTAATAACAGGCTGCTAGAGACAAATTTTTGAAAAGGGGGCACACTAATCTGGACCAGATTAACCAATCACTGGGCTGCTTACATGGCTGTGGACTTGAAATTTTTTTTTTATTTGAAACCACATTGTGAACAAGCAATATCCCAGTGCGCCGTGGGCCCTTATGATTTTAGTCCTTTTTATATCACTAGTCCAGTAGATTACCGACCAGTTGATATACTACTTGTTATAGATCATTCACATCTGAAAGTATGAAATTAGATTTAGTAATGCCCTTTCCAAATAAAATGTAATTTTTTTCTTATGTATTACAATTAGGCAATTGGTACTTAACCCCAAATTCATATCGACCGCTTTGTCATTCGTCACAGAATTCGCCCTGATTTATCAATAATGAGGCGTAAAACTTTCCGCCGTGCAGGCAAAAAACAAAGTTGTACTGATGCAGGGAGAGTCATTTTTAAAAACTCGTTTCTCAGTAACTATTAGTGAGTGACAAAATTTTTTACCACTTTTGTGACGGCAAGATATGATTTTATGCCATCATGTGAGTTTTAACATCCTAAGGCTGATTTGGAAAATTCATTTGCACTGGCTATAGTTGTTAGATGACTTCACACCACTGTTCAAGTATACAAAACTTCTTCACTTCTCTGTGAAATAGTGAAACCAACATGATGCTGGTGAAATAGACAACAGCTCATGTTCTATCATTGCTTTTCTAGTTTGACATTTGGAAAGTTAATATTGGTGAGTGTGTTACAAACGCAACCCAGAGTAACATATTGTATTTAACTCATTATATAACATTAATTAACACTTCTCTTGAAGCTGAAGTACATGTCTACCATACTATGATGGCAGGTTTCAAGAAGTTGGAGGAATTAAGTTTCAAAATAACAACATCGTACTATGAAGAAAACATATACAAAATACAATGAGGGGCAATAAAAACACTACTGGGGTACTACGGACAGCGGAACAAAAAAGCCAAAACGTAATTATAACAATTGCTGATAATAACAACTGACAGATCAAATGGTTCTTCGGAAACATTGGCACCAGAAAGAATTGATTTCAAAATAATGGCAGTGCAATCAATAGCACGAAACCATCGATGTAAGTACAAGTAACAGTATTCCTATTTTACAATGTGCCAAAGTGTACATGGTGGAGAGAATCCAAACAACTTTTGTGAAATTTTTTCTGGTGTAAACATGAAAATAAAGCTAAGAGTTAAGATAGATGCTTTCAAAAACAAACTTACCAACTGGTTGACAAAAAGAAGATGATTTTGAAGAAACTTTAAGCTTTATTTTTTGCCAAATTTTTAAATTGAAGTCATTTCTATGAAAAATTGCAAGTTAGTAATATAAGTACAGCCTTATTTCTCAGTTGCTTGAGAAGCTTCATCACTGGCTGTATCACATTCCATTGGGTCTTTTTCCTGGAATGGAATAAAGTCGTTATTAGATCAAATGAATACCTGAGCAGATACATGAGTAAATACCTGAGTAGGTACCTGAGTAAGTACCAGAGCAGATTGTGGATGAAATACTAGAGCGATGCTAAAGTAGATTCTGAAGTATTCACCAGCAGATAAAACAGAATTTTGCTCGGATAAAACTTTTGTTTTGCCTATTAGCCTCAAAATCTCGCAAACTCTTCTACATTCACCTTTTTTTACTTTTTAAAGCTATTGTAATAGTTTTTCTATACTTGTGTAATGCTACCCCCACCCTCTCTACTGCCCATTATACACTCTGCCATCATTTCCTCATCATAGCGTCATTTATCTGCTGTGACAAAGCAGCCATAAAACAGGACTGTCTCTCTAGATAAGTCTTCTGTCAATTGTTAGGTTTACATACTTTGGTGCCTCCCAATGGTACACACCAGGCCTGGTTTGTACCATCGTTCAGATTATTTTTGAAAATGATCGGTTAAAACCCGGGTTTTTACCGCAATTTGAGTTTTGGTTAGAGTTCAGCTTTTCAGTTGCCAGTTTTGTTTGTTAATAAAGTATTATAAAGGATTTTGTTGTGAGTTTGAGAATACCTTCACCGGCAACAGTTAGAAAGTGCCTGTACTGTATAGCAATAGCAGTACGGTAATACAGAATGCAAATAGACTGGTAGCGTAGGTTCTCTGTGGAAGTCAGTTGATACGAACATTAAGCGCTACCTTTACGGTAGTATAGGCTCTCTGTTGTAGAAGGTCTGTATAGCAGACAGATCCGGATGTTAGGTATGCAAACTATAGTGATACAGGCAACAGGCATCACTAAGAACACGAAGTTTCAGAATCAATAACAATTTATTAGTAATAACATGAAAGCTTGACAGATAAATATTCCTCGCAAGCGTACAGTAACTTGAACACAGACAACACTAAGTTGGGGCAAGCAATCGCTGACACTTTTCTGAGCAAGATTTGATACTATCTCAAGCAAAGTTAAACTAACTCTGAGCGCTGGCAAAGTGCCTTGCTATTTATAGGAAATCAAAGCAGTTGGAAAATAAAGTATATGACTGGATAACAATAAACTGCCACTGCAGAAAATGTGAATCATAATAGGCTAGGTAAGAATAACAAGTAATATGCATAAGCTGGCAGAATGATAACTGCCTAGCCGCCAATATTCAAAGCAATAGTATTAATAAGCAACATCAAATACTTGTGCGTCATATTAATCCTTGTAATTCTTCCTGTACTGTTCTTGCTTGCAAGTTGGGCACCTGGCTCATCTGTTTCAACTATAAAATGTACTCAGTGCTATCAACTGAGCAATCAGGTGCTGGTTTAGCTAGCTGCTTATTCATCAAAACAAACAGATACAATGACTGATGGCGGCCATACTAGGCAAATTCCGTTACAGTATTGTGAGAGGTTTATATAAGGTAGTCGCTTCCCTTCACCCCGCACCCCCCAACACTATCCCCCCACACCATACCCCCCAAACCCTGTTGCGTACTGGCTCCCTAAACATAACCTTTAACCCCTTCTTCCTTTGCCTAAACGCAAACTATCCCAGCGGAATTAAACACCAAAGACCTAGACCATGGATAGGCACTAGGCAACATAAAGGAGTTACCCCGGGTCTACTCCAGGTCAGCTATCCTGGGTCTGGGTCAAAAGAAGATGGAAGAGTTGGCTGTAGATTTAGTCGGCCCCCTTCCAGAGACAGACAGTGGTTACAAGTGGACTATCGTTTTAACGGACCACTTCACTCCCTGGCAAGATGCCCTCCCCCTCCCTGACGCTACAGCCCCAGTAGTTGCCACCGCCTTAAATGAACACGTAATCTGCTATTTTGGACTGCCTGAACAAATGCATACTGATCAAGATGCTCAGTTCAAATCCAGTCTCAAGCGTGAGTTGTGCACCCTCTGGGGAGTCAAAAAGACCCGTACTACCCCTACCACCCCCAAGCAAATGGAGTTTTGGAGCGCAACAACCGCGTGCTGGGAGATGCACTGCATTCCTTCCTACTGAAAAAGCGGCCAGAAGAATGGCACATGAACATTCCCCAGCTAATGAGAGCGTTTTGTGCTACCCCCCACCCCACTACAAGAGCGACCCCTAACTTTCTTATGCTTGCTAGAGAACTACGCCCGCCTGACCAGTTGAATTACCACCCTCCCCTCGTCAAGTGCATACCGGTGCGTGAGTATGCCCAAGCACTACAGCAGAGATTTGAAGAAGTACATGAGACCCTCAGAACTGAGCAAAGACAAATAAGGGGTGACGATGGCAAGGGACTTTCCCTGTTCAAAGCTAGCGATGAAGTGTGGCTAGAGAATAAAAGAAGGAGGAAAGGCGAAAATCCAAAACTTTAGCCAAAGTTCGTTGGACCCTCCATGGTGCAAGAGGCCTATAATAATCATACCTACCTGATTAACAGACACCGACAGTACTCCGTACAAAACGGCAGTTGCCTCAAGCCATATAAAGCCTGCATGGAGCCCTATGGATAGGCTCCTGCAGCCATAGAACCAGCCCGCCGCCCTAACATGTGTGGTGCTGCTCCCAGAAGGCAAAGAAGTCCCCCACCACCCCTCAAAGGCGTTCCCCTTCCGCTCTTGGAGATACCTTTCCCCCAAGTCCTTCCCTTGTCTTTTCCCTCCCCGCCAAATGCCGTTAGTTGAAAGAGGAGCATAACTTAGTCCACAGCAACTTAGAGAGGGGCCCTCCCCTAACACCACCAGCGAAAACTGTCCAAATTGGACAAGAACTGGCCAAACTGGAGGTCGCCAAACAAACACAGGAGTTGTCCCACCCCTAATCACACCCCCCCCCTCACCATAGCCCCAGCACCTACAGTACGCCCTAGACGAAATGTGGGACCCCCATAGAGATATGGTGAACCCCGGTGCCACCTGGTGGCTGCAAGCATGACTCAGTATGGAGAGAGCAATACTGCAAGAAATTACGAGTGTTAGCCGAAGTAAAGGCATGCACCACCAAGCCTGAAGACCGCACACCCCCATGCCTAGTCTTAAACCGATTGCCCAAAGGTCCCCTCCTCCACGCCAAAGCCCAACTTCCCCCCTTGACTCCCCGTCACCACAGTAGCCGCCAAAAACGCCTCCGATTTCCCCAACTACCATAATTAGTCCCACCCCCAAACCAGTTCAAACCAGTTTGCTGCCCAATGACACAACAACTTTAGTCCTTTCTTCATCAATAACTTGCACTGAGCAGTCCGCTTTCCTACAGCTGATAAAAAATTATTAAAACGACATGAAGAAAGGAAGCAGCAATTACTTGCAAATCGAAGAAGATGATGACACATTTCTCCTGGAAACCAACCTGGCAGAATATCAACCCCTACTAGTGATCAGGAGGACCAGTTGCTAGGCAAACCTACCACCGAAGTATTGTTGCCAACAAATCCACCAAAAGAAGATCAGTCTGGTGAGTGGTTGGAATATAGCCATTGGGTATTTGCACATGCTACTGCTCACGATTCCATGGCGCTGAATACCCAAGATTTGTCTCCCCCATCTACCCTAGCTGAGTTCCCCCCCTTGCTCCGTCGAAGGCCCATTCTTCTGATCATCTTCCAACCCCTACGCTCATTCCTCCCCGAACAAACCTTAAAATTAGTTATTGCGAGTGCGTGAAATCTAGCCCTATGCTCCCCACACCCCCAAAAAGTGACCCCGGGTCTACCCGGCCCGGGATCCAGCTACCCTGACCCAAGATAGATGTCTCATCTTAAACAGGGCACCTCCCCATGTAAAGCAAGTGTCTACCTCCTCCAAAATCCAGAAGAAATTTCAGAATAGACCGAATCCCGTCTCCCCTCCCAACATTAGTAAGATGACGGTACGCCCCTTGCTACCCCCCCTTACCCCAAACCCGCGCCCCCTCCAGACAACTCTCTCCCCGCCTTTATTCAAAAACCTCTTTCGTGACTTTGGTGTGCTTGTTACAGAGAAAGAAAGTTCCCCAGTAGGCGCAACCAAGGTGCCACGGACTACAGTACATAGAACACGGACTGCCTCTCTGCCTTGACTCACTCTGAAGGACGAGCCCACCACCATGTTCAGCCCTGACGGCAGGCGCAACCCAGCTTGCTGGAGGATGCTCTGTTGGATTAGCCGGATACAAAAGTTAGAATTCAAAACGTTCTAAGGAAGTAGCACAAACTGCAATGTCACAAGTGTCACTACCAAGCAAAAATCTCTAGGCAGTTAACAGTAAACGCCACACCACATTATGTCAAGCACTTTTATCGCTGCAGCTTCATGAGTGAGAGCTGTGATGCCGTGTACAGCCACCAAAGTAAGCTAGATGATGCCAGGGACAAAGAACACGCACAAAAGGCGGGTATGGTCTATGCCGTGGACTCCAAATAGTATGGCCGGTTCTGTGAATTCACCGAGTGGAAAGAACCCCCAACATTTGGAGACTGAATACCCATACAGACTGGCATGCCCAAAACCTCTCCAGCCAGACCAGCCAAGCGCCTCCACTCCCCAGTGGCCGCATCCCTTGTATCCTCTTGCCCAGCTACTGGAATCTCCAGCCTGATGTCAGTACCTTTACCTAACTACCATATCCCAAGAAAGTCCGTCCCTGCTTCTATCCCCCCTCCCACATAACCACCTTCCCCCATCCACAGAGAACATTCTCCCCAAGCCCCTAAACCCTCTCCCCAGAAGATGATGCCCTACCCTCAACCTACAAGTGGTTTTCTGATGAAAAGAGAGATCGCCGCTCAAGCCATCAATAAGATCATCGCAGAGCAGGAAGTAGATCAGCGCTTACTACGAAAGGCACTTATCGATCGCACAAACCCTGTAGCAACACAAAAGGACATTAAAGAAGAATACCAGGCCACCGAAATTGAAGCCACCTCACTCCGCCATTTGGCCACCAGTGTGATGGCAACCTGTTTGGTGATCTCTAGAGACCCTCAATTACCCTGTTTTGTAGAATCTGTGAGATATCTATATCTAATAAAAGTGGTACCCTTTCAGTAAGGTTCACTGAAATTAACAAATGTGATTATTATTATTACCCAGAGACTGGGTCGCTAATGAAGCGGGGTATGTGAGAGTTTATATAAGGTAGCCACCTCCCTTCACCTCCCACCCCATACCCCCCACCCCATACCCCCCACCCCATACCCCCAACCCTTGTTGCCTACTGGCCCCCTAAACATAACCTGCATCCCCTTCTCCCTCTGCCTAAATGCAAACTATCCCCACGAAAGTGAATACCAAAAACCTAGACCCTGTATAGGCACTATACAACATATAGGAGTTACCCCGGGTCAGCTACCCCTGGTCAGCTACCCTGGGCCTGGGTCAAAAGGAGATGGAAGACTAACCCTGGGTCTGTAGAGCCAGATGCCCACCTCAAGAAGTAGATGAGCACTATGCGATAGCTTGGAGGTCAGACCAAAGGCTACATGCCCTAATAAGGAATGGAAAATACCCAAGCTAAAGAAAAGAGCGGGAAAAAATGCCCAGCACAAAGTCCCATGTGCTCATGACTATGATTGGTTAGGCTTGTATACAAACTTTTATTATGTATTATGATTGCATTACTTTTTCTCTTATGTTCTACGGTTGGTTCACCCTAATGAGGGGGTGAGTCTTCCTCCATTTCTCCTATAAAAGGAGCCTTGTTGTGTGTGTTAGAGTAAAAGTCTAGTGGAGTTTGCTAAATACACTTGTACCTTGCTAAATAGATTATGAAATAAATACTATTAAAGTAAAACTCTGTCATTGTGCGTCTGAGTCTAGGACCCCATGAAGGTTGTTAAAGTCAATTCGGAGTGACTCCAAAGTATATTAAATAACTTAATTGGAGAGACCCCGTTGTGTCTGAGTAGATAGTGCAAAACTACTACAGTGTGTTTTACATTTGTTAGATCTACTTTTTGTGATAGGTAAACTACAATAGGGAGCAAAATGTTAACGGTTGCTCTTTGCCAGCACATGTACCTAAGCAATGACAAATAGATGTTGTAAATTCATAAATATCTGCTCATAAAGTTAATGATGTTAATAAAAACTACAATTGCTTTGTATATGTCAAGCTCAAGTGAGTTCAGTTCCTGCGCCATCTGAACATATAATATTTTAGTGTAAACATACGTGACTGCTTGCTTTATTTCCATTGGACTTGATCATGTTTACATTTTCATTATTTTTCATGAATCGTTTTATAAACAAGCTTCTAGTTTTTCAAGGATTAACAGAATTTTTTTTCACTCCTCGTGTCTTTTTTCTAAACCTTCCGAGCTCAACTTGTCACCTCTTAGTAGTATATATAAAGCAGATGACCATTTTATTTCGCTGTTCAACTTAGAGCTCCAGAGCTAACTTCAAAATTACACTCCAGCATAACAAGTCTCTTCCTTAGTCTAATAGGGGCATACCTCCATACTGGTGTTGAAGGAAATGATGGCTCCCGTGGTACAAGTGCTGTTTCGGTTGCACCTCTATGCAGGACGTACCTTGTAATGTATTATATTGTATATGAGTAGGATTATTTTCTATGTACGAATTGGCTGTTTATATCAGGGTTTGTATCATGGCATGATCTTTGTTGGACTAGTGCATTTTGGTGTAACGAATTCCTGTCTGGTTCCATCAAGATCTGCTACTTTCAAGTATTCTACCTCTCTCAAGAGGGGACACTGTACTGCTCGACAGTGACAACTGTGCAATCAGTCAACTGAATTAGCTAGTCTGGCAAGAGCCCATGGCTCACCTTAACAACACAGAGTGAGGTTTGAATAGTGGCTGTATTCTCACAAGACAAAGTCTTAACGGATAATTATTCCTCTAGGATGTTGGTGGCATGACATGAGAATGAATGCAGTGATTGTGGCAAAAGTTTCTCCTTTTATAGGAGAGCTCTGAGGAACTAAACAACATAATTTGTATAACAGTAAGAGCACAGGAAGTAATTAAACCAATACAAGAGCACATATGAATAGTTAACAAATCACGCGATAAATATTGAAAATAAAATAGGCGTCAAGTGGCTAAGGGCGGGGCCCCGCCTCTCATTGTCCAAAAAGATTGTCCTACAGGGTCCCAAGGCTCTATATAGCTTGTGGCCCTGGTTACTGCGAATGCTAGGGTAGGTAGCTTCTGTTCCTGGCTCAGTGTAAGATCCTAGCTGGTTTCGAGAGCTCTCTACTGTGGTAGCCATCTTTGACCAGCCCTGAGTCACCATACCGGCCCTGTAGAGGTCAGTACAGGCCCTGTAGAGGTAACCGGCAGAGTATAGCTTTGCAACCGGCACAGCATCTTACTGCTGGCCATAGGTGGATTGCTAGTGCATTGAGTGGGGATATGTTGTAGCAAACTTCCGGTTCACTATGAATGTTCACAGAAAATCTACCTCGGTTGGTATGAAGTGATGATGATTTAGACTGAATGGCTTTTTGATAATTAGTTTTACTGCATAACCGTCCCTTAATTGTTGTTCACACCTACACTATATTTCTGTTGAGTTGCACAGCTTGCAAATTTTGTTAAGTATAAGTTATATATAGTTTAATATAATAGCTGAACTGCTGAAAATAATTGGCACAAACTCCTAGTTTTGATAAGATGCTATTCCCAGGTATGAGTAGATTTTGTATGAACTTAATGAAGTGCTCTATAATAGCAAATAAGAAAGTGATTTGACAATAAACACCAGTCTAATACATATCGTCAACGCTGATAACTTTTTCAAACTCTGCAAAGCCATATACGTGAAATCGACAATATATTGGTTTGTGATTTATTTCCAATTTTTTTCTCTTTTTCACTTGATTGCAACTTTGTTGCCAATCTTCGGGGGTCAACTTTGGTAAGAAACAGGATACGAAAAACTTGAGATGTAAGATGGGTTGATAAAAAAACTGGGACATCGGATGTGAAAAGGCACTTAGTGCAAGTGTTATCTTTTGGGTCATGTAGGCAATATTACATACTTTCATTAACTTTGTAACGTATTGATATGCTAGTATAACCTAATATACAGCCTCAAGTACTGAGTGGGTTTCCACTGGAATATTTTAACTTGCCTGTTCTTGAATTGTTGTTGGATGCTGATCAACAATCTCGGTCTCATCATTAGATGCTGTAGGTCTTGCATGTTGCAGTTTGGACATCAATTTCAATTTTAGACCATTGAACTAGAAGATCAATGGTGTGTTCAGGAAAGTTTAATTGTTAAACAAGTATACAATGGTCTGAAAGAACTTCAACGTTGTTTGCACAAGTTCTAAGGGTGAGCTTCAATAACTGTACTTACAACACTTGCATCTACATCCTTCCTGTGTTGAGCTAGATAGTGCCGTTTCAAACTATTGTCGGCGCTTAGCTTATTGAACTCTGCATCACAGTTGTCACAAGTGCAGTAGAACCTTTCACATGGTGGTGGACATTTACCAATAAGTTTTAGTAGACGGTCTTTGGTTGACTCGCAGTAGCTGCACTCACTTACAAAGGATGTTGCATCAGAATGACTAACTGACTGAACGTGTTGCAACATACTGCCCAGTGACATGGTTGAATATGTGCATGATTTGCTCACTCGACAGTGGTACTTGTGACACTGTGAACATTTCCCCATTGTTTTGCGACTGTCTCTGGGTGGCTTTACTTGACTACAAATGCAGTCGTCAGGTGCCTCATCAGTGACCTGCATCTAACAAAAGCTGTTAGTTATGTAAAGATATTAAAAAAAAGAAAAAGGGAGCAAACATTTGGCTGTTTTTAGCAGATCTGTTCACAAAAAAAGTCTTTTGTTCAATCATAACGCAGAGAATTGGACTTTAGTTGTGGATGTTAGCGGTCAGCTTCAGGCCAGTAGCAAGTGGCTGTTGATAGTGATTGGAAATTGTTACACAGCCAACTTGACTGATTGTTGGTCGATAAGACAGAATAATGCATTTAATTATAGCCTAAATGGACAAAGCAGTTTCAATTTTTTTAAACTTTAAAGTCACACCATTGCATTCATTTTGCATTTGCTATGTGGAGAATTTATAACTAGACCAGTACATTGCCCTAACAAATCAAACAGTGGTTTTTCCGATTATGATGAAACCTTGTTGCAACTCCTTATTATTCGATAGCATTCATTGAACAGTTGAGGCCCTCAGAATGTTTTTTATCTATACCGTGTGTCACTGTCACATTTCAAAGTAAATTGTCAATAATTTTTTAACAGAACTTCGCCATGCTTGACCATTAGTGATTGCTCAGCACAATCCTATACTCGCATCATCCTGCTATGTAAACTTCAAGCGTAAATTTAATAAGTAACAGCTAATTGATCATCAGAGCCGTGTGGTAGCGGCAGAAAGGCAATTAAATAGGTACTCTGTAGTGGATCGTACCAATAGGGCTCCCACTACCATCCACTATTGTATAAATAGAATATGAGTAGTAATTCATCTACTGATACCCATATCATGCTCTGGAGAGGCAATTGCCTAAAGTGGTCAGCGGCAGTAGCAGTCAGTGGTAAGTGGCAATGACATCATGCTAAGTTTATCAGACAAATTATGACGGGAATTAAGTTAGCCAATTAAGAAAACAACCAGTACAATAGCACATAATAGTAGAAGTAAAAGGTGCCTAGTAACAAGGAACATTAACGCTACAAGAAAAAGTCCTCATTTTTTGTTAGCTTTAGATTCCAGATAGATAGGATGTAGAGGTGGATAGGTCTTGGATTTATCCTTGGGCATCAACTTTGGCTTCTTTTGATTCTCCAGCCACAGCAGCCCCAGCTACAGCGGCCATCTTTTTGCCGGGCCAGTGTGTCATTGCAGGGCTGTTAGAAGTCACTCCCATGTCAGTAAAGGTCTCTGCAGGGCCAGCAAGCAGAACTGAAGGGGTGAAATTGTGTCTGCTGGGCCAGTATGCCAGCTGGAGGGCTGTTGAGGCATTTCCTTTGTCTTCTGCATTAATTGCTCTCTTAGTCATCACTTTAGGAGATCTCTCTGACTGATTGCTTCAATAAGAGTCACCTCTAGATTATTATAAGTACACAAGGCCTTTGTGCCACTAAAATCCACCACAACTCTTCACATTTTAGGCGAGTTTCATCTCAGTTTGTATATAATCTTCAATGCAACTGTGCAACGGTGGCAACTCTCTTGAACAGTACTTTGCAAATCACACTAGTTGTTTTGCAGAACAGGAAACTGATTCTCAAGTTTTCTCCAAGTTTGAGAGCCCCCATTTCTTCTTTTGGTTGATTCTTGGTACCCCAAAAAGTTTAGAAATGACGTCAGAGTTGGCAAGCATGCTTCCAGACGCTATGAACACCAGGCTAGAGAGTTTTTTAAAAAAAAAGTGAATTCTAGTTGTAGAAGAGCATTTCTTGATTATATAAAAATAAATATAGATTAATAACTCACTTGTCCTGAAAGATACATGTGCTTCGTAGAACTTAAGTGATATTCTATGGCTCTAGCATTAGTGAAATCAATCACTTTGTTGCAAGAAGAGCAGATCATTTGATCTTCTTTTGTATGAAATGTTCCCTTATGATACATTGCTGCTCTCATCTCAGCAGTTATTTGCCTCTGCTTTTGCTGCGTTATTGATGAGATCTCACTCAAAGTCTTCAACAAAATTATTTCTTTTTTGACAGTTCATGTAAGATGAACTACCTGGCCATTCTTTGTAGACCATAATCAAGATTTCAATATCCTTACCAGCACTATTTTTTTGCTAAACAATAGAAAATAGAAAGAACAACTCTCCTTTTAATTTGACAAGGTGTCAAAATAACTCAGTGGGTGGTGCATCACCCTCAATTGTGTTGAAAAGTGGAACTATTTACATAACCTCGGGTTTACAACCACACAAGGGGTTTCAAAGTGAAAATGCACAGTTGTCTTCTCAGAAAGTTAAACACTACTATAAGATGATATATCTATAGGAATTTATGTGCAAACCAATAGAATGAATGTCTGTTTGTCGGTCTGTCTGTTTGTTTTATTAAATGTATAATAGGTTAAAGTAAGTAAGTTAAATATGAGGAAGGAAAGTTCAGTGGGAGCATTTTGTGAGAAGAGAGGGGGGGGGGCGCCAGAGAGGAGGTGAGTGTAAGAGGAAAAAGTGAGGAGGACCGAGGGGGGTAAGATAAGCGTAAAGGGGGTAACGGTGCTGAATAGAGGCTGTTAAAAAACTAATTGGTCATGGGAGTTAAATACAGCGTTGAAATAATTATCATTCGTTTTAGTGGTGTAAGGACTCAAGAATTTGTGGATCTTGTGAAACTCTGCATAATACCATGGTTCCCCTTTATTCTACTTTTTTAGTCTAACACTTTCTCTACGCTATACTTTCTTTACTTTGGAGTTTAAAAGATTCAATCATACCAAACTACACCTGTTCCACCCTATGTTTCTATGCCACACTTCTTTTACACCACACCTCTTCTACACCACACTTCTACACCATAATTATTCTACACCATACTTCTTCTACACTACACTTCTTCTACACCACACTTGCTCTACACCATACTTATCCTACGCCGCACTTCTTCTACACCACACTTCTTCCACACCACACTTCTTCTACACCATACTTCTTCTACACCGCACTTCTTCTAAACCACACTTCTTCTACACCATACTTTTTTTACACAGCTATTTTTTTTACACCAAACTTCTTATACACCATACTTTTTTTACACGGCATTTCTTCCACAAGATCCTTCTTCTACGCCGCACTTTTTCTACACCACACTTATTCTACACCGCACTTCATGTACACCATACTTCTTCTACACCATATTTCTTCTACATCAAACTTCTTCTACACCACAATTTTTCTATACTATGCGTCTTCTACATCATACTTCTTCAACACAACACTTCTTCTACCTCACAGGTCTTCTACACCACACTTCTTCTACAGCACAGTTCTTCTACACACCTTTTCTACATCAAGATTCTTCTACACCTTACTTTTTTCTCATTAGACTTGTTCTCCCAGGGGTGGCACTCTGAAATAATAGGCACCAGGCTCACTCCATTATCAACGTTTTGGGGGGGTATTTTTGGGCTACTCCAACGTTAACGTTGTAGGGGGGCACAACAACAACAATAAACTCTCTAGGGGTTGTTATCAGACAGCAGTTAAGTAACTTGCTTGATAGACTTATTTATAGTTCCAAGTCTATGGCTAAAATCATTGCAGTCTATTTCAGTGGAGTTATCTTTCCTAGTTTTATTGCTGGAATGCAGTGAATTTTCCCCGTAGCTGACAACTACCCCTACAAATTTTAGTTTGGTTCTGTCGTGAATGCATCTAGATTTCACTGGAGATATCAATAAATTTAACAGACAAATTTGTTTCCAGCAGCCACAAATGTAACATATGTCATACTAGACTGCAATAATTATTAAAAAAGACAATTTAGAAAAAAAGTAGTGTCTATTTTATTCAAGAAAATGATATCACACCTTATTCGTTTTTTGCTGGTAATTGTCCAAAGCTGTGACACACTGTTAGATATTTATTATTACTTCATGATTGTCAAATAATAATAAATTTATTTATTATTGTTATTATTTATTAATTTATTTGAAATAAAAAGTTATATAATTATTTTTTATTGTGATTATTGTTATAAAATACTTATTAGTTTATTTATTTAATCAGCTTACTATTTATTATTAATCATTATTAACATCAGTGTTATTATTATTAAATCTAATTAAGAAAATAATTATTACTAATAAATTTTATTTACAGTTGTTAATGTTAGTAAGTAATTATTCACCATCTATTTTCTGCTTTTTTTATTTATTATCTACTCTTCTAGCTATCTATCTGTCTGTCTGTCTATGTATCTGATGGTGATAAATTAAAACAGAGACAATAAAAAGTAATAATAATAATAGTATTATAATTATAGTAGTGGCAGTAGAGTAGTTGTTAGAATAATAACAATAATAATGATAATAATAGATAGAGTAGTAGTTAGTTTGTTGTTGGTTGGTTAGTGGTAGTAATAATATATTATTAATATTACAATTTTTTTATATTGTTTGTAATGTTGAATAAATAATAACAATAACACTTCAACAGTTTTTATGTTATATGTTAATATTGTAGAGGACCGGAGCCATCTTACCAAACAACTCTATGGTATCTGTACGAACATTTACACTTACGTAGTTCTATTTGTTTAACATGTCCTGTTCTATGCTAAGCTATTGTCTACCTGTCTTGTTCTATGTCCGCGCTCTAGGACAAATCAGTCTATGTGCATTTTCATTATTATTATTCTTTTACCTTTTTACCATTGTAACATATATGTACGACATGTGAGTCCAGTCATGCAGTCAGTCAAGGACCACCTCATATATTTTATTCGCACACGCTGGCCAATCATTAGTGCCAGGTGTGGCCTCTTTTGTATACACTTTTACTGTTATGTAATCATGTACATAAATACCGATGTAATCTGTGAATAAAGTCAGAGTCAGCTTGCACACTCTCAGAAGTTTCTTTGTTCTAACAAATAACTTCACTGCGCACCATTACTCGAGTAGTAATATACAGGCAGATCAGTCTGGACCTCTGCTGGCCGAACTTAGCTTGACTAACTTCGCCTTCAATGTTCGACCTCTGCACAGCACTGAAACAAGACAGCCGAACCTCTGTTGACCGAACCTAGTTTGACTAGTTCACCCAACAAAGTTCGAACTTGCTACACACACAGATAAAAGCTAACGCAATCGGCAGCTCACTAGTAACTGACATGGTTAGCCACCATTCCTCAGCCTACTAAGTCGACCTGTGGAAGGATTGTATTGCTAAGCATTAGATACAGTTGCCATTACAGTTCGGGAGGCTGTGCAGGTAGGCCGAGCTACCACCTCACACCCCCACAGTGAAATCCTGCACAATATCTTATTATTAGTAATATAAAAACTGTTGAAATGTTATTGTTATCTTCATTGATTTATTAAACATAAGTATATTATTTATATGTAATAAAATTTATAAATATACTATAATACTACTAACAACAAACTAACTAGTATTATATACACTGTAATAAATCTTCCATGATAATGATTAGTTCATAAAAATAGTGTTAAAAGCTTATACGCTGATTTTCATATCCAATGAAAAAGTATTAGTTATTATTCTTATTGCTATTATCATGAATAATAATATTAATAATAGTAAAATGATACATCTTCTTATAATAATTAATAATAATCAGTATAATTTTTAAGTGAATTGCCGTCACATATAACAGAGTGCCAACAGAGAAGCACTACTATCATCAAGGTGTGTGGTTAAAGAGTTCTCAATGAGATTTGTTCAAATTCAAATGCTTTGAGTCAATAATGTAATATTGCAGTGTTGTAGGGGCCTCCAAATTCAGCTATGAGCTTTTACGGGCACTATTTTTGCTTCAGGGTGTTGTAGGGGTAATAATTGACTAAAGTGGTGTTGTGCTCTAGGGGTATATGGCAGAAGGATGTTGCTGTAGGGGGTGATTGTGAAAAAACGTAAAAAACTCTGTAGGGGTGCTTTTTACAATTTAAGAATGAGCCTGGTGCCTATTATCTTTGAGTGCCACCCCTGGGCTTGTTCTACACCATACTTCTTCTAGACTACGCTTCTTATATGCCATGGTTCCTCTGGTTTGCACATTTACGAATTAATTACTTATTCAAAGCTTTTTTTCACCCTAAAATTTATCTCGGTTTACTCTCTTCATCGTAAGGTTCAACGATTAAATTATGTTTCAAAGACTGGAAAGGCAATAAACATAGTTTCTGTGTAATTCCTTACCATTTGCTGTCCAGTATCCTTGGAAGAACGCATTGCTGCCTAAAATAAAAGCAAAGCAGTTGAACCCAAAAATCAAAACAGAGTGTTTGTTACATAATTCTTTTTCAACACAAGAGAAGCAATTAAGTTCAGAAAAGGTGAAAGTGAAATCACAACAACTGTATATGCAATGTTCTAACAAAATATGGGTCAAAGATACGCGTGTTCTATAAAGTTTATTGAATGTTGAAAGCATTAGTGATAGTGAAAAGTATTACATTAGTATATGCTGATGCATTCAGTAATGTTGTAATGGACTTCGGTCTGTTTACCACTGACATCCACTAAGCTCGAGTATTATACCTCTCTCCATATGGGATGCTGTGCAGATTGACAGTGAAAGCTGTGTTCAGGCAACCGAATTTCCAGGTATAGCAAGAGCCCATGACTCAGACAAACAATACAGTGTAGTGCTTGTGTAAGTGGCTATATTCTCAAGACAAAGTCCTAGAGGGTAATTATTCCTACAGGGTGTTTGTGGCAAGGCATGAGAATGAATACAAAGATGATAAAAAACTCTCTCCTGTTAAAGGAGAGCTCACAGGAAATAATTAGCATATTCTATATAAAAAAAAGAGCACAGAAAGTTATCTAGCCAATGCAGTGAATTATATAAATAACTAACCAATCATACAATCAATAAGGGTTAAATAAATAAGGTTTCAAGTGGGTAAGGGCAGAGTCCTGTCTCCTACTGTCCAATCAACCTTTTCAAAAAGGTCCCAAGGTTCTGGTTAGCTTGTGGTCCTGGTTACCGCAGATGTTAAGGTAGGTAGCTTTGGTTCCTGACTTTGTGGAAAGTCATAGATGGTTTTGGAAGTCCTCAGCTACGGCAGCCCTCTTATACCGACCCTGAGTCAGTATATCAGCCCTGTAGAGGTCACTGCCGGCCATGTACCGGCCCTGTATACTGTGCTCCTGGCACAGTATGGCTTTGCTACCGGGACAGCATCTCACCGATGGCTGTGGGTGCATTGCCAGTGCACGGAGTGGAGAAATGGTGTAGAAAACACCCAGATTACTACGAACATTCACCAAAATCTACCACAATATTCGCTGAGACTGGCGATACCTACTTTACTAAGCAGCGGCCCAGAGCACTGACCTACAAGTGTTCGATCAAAATAAATGAGTCAACTGTATAGTTTTATTGGCCTACTTTGCTCTACTTATCAAAAAACTTTAAAAAAAGTCTGCAGAGAATTTTCATTTCCGGTTTTTCTATACATAATAATATATGAGAGCATAAAAGTACACATTCTACACATTTTTTTTTAAAAACTTAGTGTAAAAGGACAAGATAAATCCGCACCAATAATTAATAGGTCGCTTGATTTCTGGAGTTTCTCTTCGTCAAACATAAAGTAGTTGATGCCAAACATCATTTAGATTCTTAGATCACTTTAATTTGTCCATTGTATGTACTTCGACAAATTTATAAAGCTCTTAAACCACCTGTGAATGGTTAATTAGCAGAGTTTTAGACTGATGCCCCTACCAGAATATTTGTAAATTTTTTTCCTTGCACATTTGGGAACATGCCGCCAACCAACCAAAAAAATACAACGGAAAAATAAGTTATGAGCAAATTTTTAGTGTTGATTTGATACATAACTAGGATTTTTCCAAAAAGGGCTAACAATTTTCAAAATTAAGCCACTTCTTTCCATTTCGCAAACATGCTGTATGTTTACAAAAGCAAAATGTATTAGATTGAATTGAACCTCACCCTAGCAAGCATCACTTGCATGTATCAGCATAGAGTTATGTAAAATCCTCTGCAATTTTACAAAAGTGTTTCCATTAGTACTTTATCCTCTGTGGTCAATCGTACAGCTGTAAAACTCTATTTATTTCGGTAGACCCTTTGTTTGCTGTAGGATAGTTTTCTAAGTTAATTTACCGCGCTCAAAGAGAACTACTGTACAACCATTTCTCAAATTGAGCTTCTGAAATGATTGATAAGAGTTTTCGACCCCAAAAATTGACGTTTATGCAAGGGGGTTAGCGGACAATTTTATTGATTAGAATGATTTTTATGTCAAAGTAGTGTTACTGTAAGTAATGATTGATTTCCACTGAAAAGACATCAAAAGACAAACGGAAGTGGACTGCCTCTCACATACATGGGCTCTTTATCGCTGGACCGCTTATGTCTCCAAATATGTAACTTGCAAATCATTTTTTTGTGTCTAGTTTGGTAAATGGTTTATCAGCCAACTCTTGTATGATGAGTAATCTGTAGCTAAGACAAATAACTATTAATTACGATTTTTTATCACAGCGTCATTAGTTGTTTTTATCACTTAATATTACAATGAAGCAGACCTTGTTTCCTATAGAGATTATTTTGATGAGGGACACTGAAGTATGTGGCAATTAATTCTTGAGGATCACAATGGCTGTCAAAAGATTTTTAACACAAACTTAGAAATTTTCAACTTTCGGTGATACAATTGCAAAAGAGCCCTTGAGTTGGTTCATCTTTATGTTTCAGTTGCTCTATTTAGTGACAGTGAGAATAACAAAATACTTAGGATGTCGCTCACCATGACGACTTATGTTGTTGGTCAAAACAAAATTTCTTACCTTTTTGTTTGCCAAATGTTTTTCAGTTAATAAATGCTTATCGCAGTCGGCTTTTCTTTGATGGAAAAAGAGTAGGTTACAGTATTTACATCTCATCTTGTTGCCTTGTTTCACAAACTCTCCGTTATATTGTGCTATTCTGGCCTCCAGAGATACTTTAGCAATTTTCTTCACTTTAGATGGTATATCATCCTGTGGATAGAATTGTTAGATACATACAAGTAAGGTGATAAAATTATCTCCGAAGAATATTTGGAAACAGTAGACCCTCCCAGGTCATTATAAAATATTTATTTAACAAGAGTACATATGGTGTCAAGTACAACATTACACTTTGCTGTTTCATAGTCACAACCCCAGCTTAGTTTTCTTTCCCACCTCAGCACTGCTTCTCACTCTGGGTCTAGTCTGGCTTCTCCCTAACTCTTGCTCCACCCTCTCCTGCTCATATATCTACCTATTCCCTTAAATCAACACCGACATAGATTTTGCCTAGTGAAGATTTTCTTAAACCACTTTGATTCCGATTTTCTGTCCTCATGCATGTATATAATTACTGGATGGTTCACAATAATGCCTTTTCATCAGCCTGCAGGTAAGTTGTAAATCCTTTGTAACTGTCACTTAAAGCATAAGTTTGCTCAATTCCTATTCAAATCCTGGCAATTCCTTTTAAGTTTTTGCTAAGTTTCCCGCTTTCAGTGATTTTGATAGTTTTTTTTCCTGGGAAATCTGTTCTCTTGAGTTCTGATGGGTCAAGTTTCACAGGTAATATAAGTTTATGCTAGTGTGGTACTAATAAGATGCCGGGGTTGTCTGCATTGTCATGAAATTGAGACTTGTGGGGGGAAAAGACACATTGGAAGAGAGACTAACAGTTCTTGCAATTTTTTGGATGAGGTGAGCATCTGATGGGGGGAACGGAAATAGCAGTAATCTATTGACTCAGCACTGGAGCACAAGTCCGGCTTCACAATTGTTTATTTCGCATTAATTGTGGAAGAGCTACCATGGCCAACTCATATTTACTAAAAGCCCTGAGAAAATCTCCAAATATTTTACGATTAGAGTGTCAAAGTCCCACGGTGAGCTTTAGTTGTTAGGGGGAGAAACGGAGAGGGAAGGAGAGGGAGAGAGGGAGAGGGGAGGAAGGGGAGAGAGGGAGGAGGGGAGGAGAAAAAGGGAGAAAGGAAGAGGGAGAGAAAGGCAAAAGAGGGGAGGGGGAGAGACAGAGAGGAGAGAGGGAGAGCGGAGAGGGGAGAGGGCAAGAGGGAGAGGGGGAAAGGCAGATAGGGTAAGAGGGTGAGATGGGGAGAGGGGGAAGGGGAAGGGGAAGGGGAAAAGAAGGCGGAGAGTTGGAGAAGAGGGATGAGTTGGGTTGTAAAAGAAAATGGAAAGCTAGGTATACAGGGCAGAGCGGTTTAGTTGCTTCTGTTATTAAATTTTAGACCAAGACTTCACTTTGATTATAACTAAGTCAGTTGTTTAGCTTTAGAACTTATGATTTCCCGGATTCAAATACTTAGTGAGAACTGCATTAGTGTTTATTTACTTGCCTGTTCCTGAGCAGTTGTTGGTAGCTGCTCAATAGTCTTACTCTCACGTTTAAATGCTTTCTTAGGTGGTAATTCAGACGTCAAACTCAAATGTAGACCGGTGAACTAAGAAACAGAGGCCGGGCCAAAAATATTTACATTCAAGTATAATGATAATGAGTTTGCAGTGTAAATGTAAACTAGATTTAATTGTTCAACTTACAAAAATTGTCTTTACTCGCTTTTTGTGTTTATTCCGATAATGCCGTTGCAAATTGCACAAACGAACTGTGTGTTTATATTCAGCATCACAGTTGTCATAAGTGCAGTATAAAGTCCAACATGGTTGTTCACATTGCCCAAAAAGTTCTTTTTGACGATCTTTTACAGACTCACAATAGCTGCACTCAATCACAAAGGATGTAGCATCAGGGTGAGTGACTGACTGAATGTGTTTTGCCACCATAGTTAGTGACATATTTGAATATTTACAGGACTTGCTCACTCGACAATGATACTTCTGACACTGTGAACATTTACCCATTTTTCTGTAGGCGTCTCTGAACGGTTTTGTTTGATTGCATGGACAGTTTGCTGGTGTTTCGTAGATAGCCTGCATTCAAAGAAAACTGAATTAATCAGACATTTCAAGCGGCAAACAAATTATTTAAGTGCTTCATGTAGAGTCTTTTGAGGCGATGGTTGCGGAGAATTGATTCATTTTCAACCTCGTCATGCAAAATGGAGCTTTAGAAAACAATTTTGAAATTTGGCTGTGAGCCAATAAAAACTAAGCAGTAATATTGATTAGAAAATAGGGCAGCTGAGAGCTGGCTTGTGGCGTTGACAGAAAAATATAAATAGGTTTGCAGCCGCACATTTCAGTTAATGTATTCTTTGGTTTTCTTCCACACCACAGAATTCACATTGCAATAACCATATTTAAAACTTACCGTGAGACTGGTTGGTGACATTCACAAACTTAAGCAAAAAGGTGTGTCCAATATAACTGCTACAGCTTGGTAAAAAACTGACTATTTGTTGTGACACGACTGGTATTACGGGTTTTTCAATTCTGTCTTTCGTATTCGGCATTTTACTATCAAATGGCCAAAGGAATGTTAAACTAGAAAACTGTTCTAGAAGACTTGGACATTTCAAAGTTATTTTGAGCATATGTTCACATTTTACCGTCATCGATGTCATGACAGTTTTTTACCATTTATCTGCTGAGTACTCATTGTTACTTGACCATCACTGCTTCCTTCCAGGAACAAAATTGCGTCTGGCTAATTTTTACTTGCGTATGGGTATGTCTTGAATTAGCAAAAGCTCAATCCATCATAATAACATCCAATGAAATTATGTCAAGCTGCGTTCATGCCAATATCAAACTTTAGCACACTTCTCTTCTATATTATCATACTGATCGCTCTACTAGTTTTGTTAATCAGGAAGTTCTGCCTTCACTCATGATGCCAAATACCCTTACATTCCTATGAGCTCTTATTTTTTGGGCTCGATAGTACTAACTAAAGAAAGCAAGGTAGACAAAGAACTCACTTGTCCTGACAGGCGCTTGTGCATTTTAGAGGAAAAGTGAATGGCTATGGTTCTCAGATCTTCAAAACAAACCACTTTATTACAAGGAGTGCAGATCATTTGATCTCCTTCAACATGAAATGTTCCCTCAGGATATGAATCCGCTCTAGTCTTTGCCGTTATGGTCTTAAGTCTCTTCGGTCGCACTGGTAAGATCTCACTTGATGTCTTTAACATAAAGTAAGTTAAGATAGTCTAGTGAAGTGCTCAAAATCAACTGCAGTTCTTTTTCGAGCCAACGAGTTATAAACAGACCATCTTCAGGCACATAACATCATTTCAACACACAAAACTGAATGGACAAAAAGCAAATGTAGTTGAAAAGGCATGTAACCCACTCAGGCAGTTTATGTGTAAAAAGCAGTTTTGTGCATATCTGTGGTGAATTGTTTTGCAAAGTTCTTGGTTTGCTCCTCTCTAAACTTCCTCTAATTTGTAAATTTGATCGTAATATGAAGGGACAACATATTGTTTACTTTTACCAAACTTCATAAACCGTTTGTAGGACGTTTTGCTGTTTATTGTGTTTTCAAACACTTACTCTGAACCCATTTCCCTCTACACCGCACACTCTCCTTCTACAACACTCTCTCCCTCTACAACAAACTCCGTCTGCACTAGACATGTTCCAGCTTGGACTTTCCCAAATTGCACTTTTTTTACGCAATAGTTTTTCTACTTTACACTTCCTCTGCAGTACAGTTTATCTACAGTATACTGTACACTGTACACTTTTTTTTCGTGAGACATTTTTTTCTGTGAAGTAAACCATTTCTCTTGAGAGAGAAGGCAATGATGCTATAATTAATGGCTATCATCTAGTGTACTAGCAATTAAGCTATGCTTTACCAGCTTCCTTCGCACCATTTAACATTAGGTTCAGATAGCGCAAAATACTAATTGTTATGGACATGCATTGACTCAGCTCCTACTAATCAAAACACATCTTTCATGCTCAAAGCATCCAAATCAATGCAGTTTCTCTTTCAAAATCATTATATGCATGTATATAGCAAATATTTCAAGCTTTCTTCTAATTCTACTACAAGAACCCAGGCTTACACGAGGTAACATTTAATGATCAATACCTGAACATCACAAACATAAAACTAAATAGTCTCACACATTGCTGCCAATACTTTTCTTTCATTAATATCAAACTTTTGCCATTTTTTATCTCAGAGACCAAGCTGCTGAAAGTTTCTTCAATTTCCGGGTTGTTTTCTCACCTATGGAACAGTACCAAGCTAACAGTATGTGCTTTTTCAGAAAGAAAAGCCTCACTGAAAGAGATTACTGCTCACTCAGGCAAAAGGTTTCTAATTATATTTTAGAACTTTCTCATTTCTACGTGATGTTGATGTTCTTGTAAAACGGACTGAGTTTTCCCAATTCTTTTTACAGTTAAATATGATTTGCATCTTCATCATAAAAAACATGGTCTAGGCAAGTGGTGGATGCACTACCAGGGATAAGACAGCCCCCACATTCACTTTTATTATCATTTTACGCTTAAAAGGTATAAAACACAAGTTAGATAATTCAACTTTTGAGTCACTCTTTTTACTTTTCAAACCGCACCACTCCCACTAGTCCAGTTCTGTTTTGTCGACAGGTTTTTTGATAGAGGACTGGCTAGATTGGTTGTGAATTTTTGTACCATGTTTGTATTGAGACCAACAAGTTCTGGTTAATTTCTAATTATGCTTTTCGCAATTATTACTTTTCTGTTTCCTTACTTTGCAGCTGTTTCTTTGCTCACTAGTTACTCTGGAGTACGGACAAGGTTTGATACGTTACATTGTGGATGAAACAAAAGTCAGCAGATTTAGGAAGCGTTCTCACCAGCTGCCAATGAATAGTGGAAATTTTCTTATTTTTTTTAAAGTTAGAACACTGATACATCACTGTCACTACACTCACATGTGGTTACAATAGACAAATGTTTTTTACATATGCCTGGTTTTATCACCTTTGGTTACATTAGTGTTTCCGATAGAAACAATTATCTGGAATTTGGCAAATTACCCAGTCTTCACTTTCAGAGAGCGACAAATGCATCGACAATGGTGCTACCAACTCCAAGTTTTTATAAGATTTTATGACTAAATATGAACATAAGTTGTATAAATTTAATGAAGTTTGAAACTTGCAAATAAGAGTAGTGAGTTAACAACAACCACTAGTTTAATGCATATGATCAATGCAGATAACTCCTGCAATGCCATAATTCTTGAAATCGAGAATATCCTGATTTGCAATTGGTTTCAAAGGCTCTTCACTATTTTTATTTGATTGTGACTTTGCTGCCAGACTTCAGTGGTAAATGTGGGTAGGAAACAATATACGAAAGGATTCAGTTGCAAGATGAATTGGTAGAAACCTGGGATACAGGGGGTGAAAAGGCACCAATGGACACTTTCTTTCATTGGTGGCAGTATCCCCAATGTTTCATAATACCCAAACATAGTAAACGCACATTGGGTTGCCGTATTTACATTCGATTCTGTAACGGAGTTTCAAATGCTTTTCATTATATGATGCAACTCTGCTATGAAGAGATGCTTTGGTAATTTTTTAAGTTTTAGTGTTGTTTTGCGGTTATATTCAACCAAAACATAAAAGGTCTGGAACACTGTAACATGAAGACGGATAGCTCTTTGCTCCATTTCGAAAGAGATGACTTTCACAGTGAAATGCCACTGGAAGTCTAACACATGATCAACTCCTCAAAATACCAACTGGGTTACAGCAAAGAGAACACAACAATTCCAGGAGCAGTAAAAGAGGACCAGATCCCACACATTGGTGTCTAAAGTACTCTAAAATGTCAGCATTGTTAGTTTTGCTGTATCCGTAAGCATCAAATTTCCATAGGCTGTGTCTATGAGCTGTTGTACTGCTAATGAGTTTCCCCATATGTTTTCTGTCACTATGTCACTTTCTGTATTGCAGCAGCTTGGTTTATGCTTCCGTTTTGATAAAACCAAAACTGCCCCAAACACTTTTATTGGACTATTAAGGGCCATTTCTAGCTGCCATCTACTGACTTCTGCCATTTCATGAAACCTCTGTATCAAGTAATGGACACCTCTTGTTCCATTGAATCATGGAACGTGATATTAATAGTTGGTATTGGCTACTGCGATTATGTCAAGAATCTCTGTTGATTTCCTAATGTGTTGCATAAATGTTCCATCTCACTCCATGCTGACTGTACTTCTCCTAGAAGCCGTGGTTCTTCACTTGACTTTATTAGTGGTCATTCTGCGATAGTTGTATTCTTGTACCCCACTACTGCCAACAATATACATGATTTTACTCTTGAGTCGCAGCTATCTACCTTTACAGTTCCTAATAGCTGCAGTTCCACTAGACCGTGCAATGCATGGCTTTTATGTTTTGTTTTTCTTTTCAGCTCACATCGTTCTGAGAACCATTGAAGAGTAAAGTTCTTCCGAGAATGAAGTTAACTCTGACTTATTATTGATAAGACAAAAATGATTGGTAAGAAACACCTTGTATTCCACATAAACGATTCCAGAATATTGTGGAAAGAAAGATATGAAACACATAAATGTTAATGATATTAATTATGCATGCTATACAGTTGTTTGTGATGGAATATACATATTATTACAGGTTGCATTAGCAATGAATTTTCATGTCGTTGTTGATGTCCCCCACAACATTACATTATCCATTCCTTGCTGTTGTTTTCGCTAGCCAAAGGAGTCAGAAACAGTTGGTTGAATGGAAAACAACACTGTTTGCATCACAAAAAAGAAACATGACAGCTAGTTGGCTAGCGTTGCTGTAGTAGTAAATGAACCAACTTGGAAGTGTTGGAATGCAATGATACTTCTGTCAAGCACCTATATACACCACGAATGTTAAGATTTTTCAGTGTAACTCAAGCTTACAGGAAGTAACATATGACAAAGGAGGAATAACCTAACAAATGCATTATTACTAAAAACTGTGTTGCAATGGACCAAACCGGTAACGTCAAACAGTTCTCTCTTTGGAAACAAAGTGGGACCAATCGCATCAAAAAGATTCCCTTTCAAATTTGGAACTCTCAGTCTTGCCACCCAGTGGACCATCATCAATGACATGTCAAAAAGCGTCCAACAAAAGAAGTAAGAAATAAACTAAGCTGCTACAGTCCATTGTCAAGAAATTGATGCAGAAATGATGAAGATGAGGCCTATTACTACACTATGAGAAAAGCAACTAGCTCTAAAAACTTTTTATTTGTAAATTTGTGATTGCGGCAAGCAAACAGTTGATATTATTTTTGGCTTTGAATATTCACATTTGAACTCGGTCACCACACTCTTTAAATCAATATTTTCATTCTGTACAGTCTTTTGGGACTCGGCACTTTGACAAACCTTCATTTTACTCAACCTTCCTACTCTACTTCATACCAACCATCTGCCACTCTACTGCATACCAACCACCTACCGATCGACCTACTTCACCCTCTCACACCAATTCATACCTACAACTTTCCACTCAACCCACTCCACCCTGGTACACTATTCCAAACCTACCACCTGCTGCTCAATTTACTTCACCCTTTCCACCCCACGTTTTGAGATAGGGATCCACCATCTCAAATCCTATTCATAATTACACTTGTACACTTTCCAACAATTGGATGATTCTTACCTCAAGAGCTTTGGTACTTTCACCAAACTTTTTTCTATCATCATCTTCAGCATCATCGTTGCTGTCCGAACCACGATTGTTGTCATCATTATCATCATTATCATCATAATAATCATCATTTTCATCGCGACAATCTTCGTTATCATCATCATCTTCATTGTGACAATCTTCATTAACATCTTCATCTTCATCGTGATTATCTTCATTATCGTCAATAGGCTTGAAATCAACTTCGCCCCAAAACTCACTAGTGCCTGGCTGGGTGTAGCTAGACAGAGACTCTTTACCTTCAATCTTTTTTTTCAACAAAAACTAAACTTAAGCTATTTGTTCTCTCAAAACATTAAGTTGTGTCACTCATTTCATAAAAGAGACCAACCTGATGACAAGATTAATTTAAAGTTGAACATTATATGGTATCATGCGCCAAAAAAGAAGTTTTTTGTATCCGGTTTATTTTTATCTGCTCCCATTGTTTCATTCAAGAAAACTAGACAAAAATTTTTTTTTATTAATCACATGAAGAAGTTAAAACTGTACTCACCCATCCACCCTTGCCCTCTATCCATCTATTGACAGTCTGACCAGACTTGTCTGTATTCGTATGATTGAAAAACTCTGCCATGTGGTTTACCAGAATCAAATGTGCATCATCAAATGCTATTATAGCTGCTGTAAGTTCCAGAACCTGTTGAGAGAAGTTGTGATGATCGAACTAGAATTGTTTCACATCTCAGAAGGAATTAAATCCGTATTAGACTAGACCAGAATGTTTCAAGTTGTTCCTGCTTTATGCTTTGAGATAAAAAACACCTGTGACCTAATTGCTAGCCTGAGAACACAAAACTCTAGTTACTTACGGCAGTTATCTTAGGCCATGTTATCTGTTGGCCAACAAAGGTTTGCTTAAATATTCTGTCCAAAGCATGTCGCATGCTGACTCTTGGCAGCTTCTTGCAGTGGTTGGCAGCCTCTAGTATAAAGCTGATATCATCTGGATGTAACTCACTCAACACTGTAAAACCAGTTATAAGCTACTATCTAGTTGTGAACAGCCTCTAAATGGTTACTGAATTAGCTAAAACTGAGCTCAGAACCATTGGACATGCTCAAAGCTGAATGCAACAAAAAAACTGAGCAACTAATTGCAGGTCCACTGGTGTGTCTTCTATCATTGGTGGTTGTATGGGGATGGCTGATAATCCAACCTAAGCAAAAATGCCAACAGATAACCTTAAAGACATTTGAGTTGTAAAATAGAATCTGTATGTAGCAGTATACTTTGCTAGTCAAAAATCTATTGTCCGTTACAAAAAGCTAGATCATTAGTTTGAAAGCTATAGGATAATACATTAGTATGAGTATGGAGAATTAATGAAAAATGCAACCACAATTGGTGCATACCAATACATCGGAGGGGTGGGAGTTCGACAAATGATATCAAAATTTCATTTGTCAAACAAAAGTGGAATAAGATAATAAGAGTATAAAGATAACATTTTATTATTAGTCAGTATTAACAGTCCTATGAACAACTACCATTTCCAAATTCAAAAGAACAGTTGATCCACCAACCATCCCCACCAGCCAGTGGGGGATCAGACCAGGCCACCAGTCCATCACATAGACCACCAGCCAGGAACAGGACACGCGCCCAGCGCGGCAGGTCTCTACATACTTTCCGGAGTCAATAGGGCCAACCTATGAACGCTGCGAATGATTATAGTATCCTTAAACCCACGATATTTTACCAGCTTGTTACCTCCCTTGAAGTTCTTGTATGCTAGTGCTACCTTCCTGACCCTGCCATCTTAACTGGGGTAAATCTCATGTACACGAGCAATCTTATATTGATTTTTGAGTTCATTTGAATTAACAACTACAACTATATCACCAACCTCTAGATCTTGTTGTGGTTTGTGCCACTTCTGTTGATGCATGAGCGTTTGAGCATAGAGCTCCGTCCAGTTTTACCAGAAATCCTCTGAGATAGCGACCAGAAAAGAGAGAGGCGACTCTTTCTGGGAGTTTTTGGTATTCCACAATCCCGGATTCTTAACCAATGGTCTTCCAATGAGTTGGCAGTTAGGCGTCAGGATACTGATTTCGAAGTCTGTATCAGGGACCAAGCCGAGTGGACGTTCATTGAGTGTGTTGGCAGCTTCTGTGCATACGGTCTGGAATTCATCGGTGCAGAGCATCTTGTTTTCAACTGAAAATGCAAAGCAGCGCTTGACAGCTTTGACCAGGGATTCTGCTGCTCCTTGGTACCATGGAGCATCTCCTGGACCAAATATCCACTGAAATCTTTGTTCAGTATTAGTTTTCAACAGAGCAGTCTTGTCCATAACTTTCCAGGCCTTTTGCAGCTCTCTTTCTGCCCCTACCAAATGTGTTCATGGGTCAGAAAATATCTTTGCAGGCCAACCTCTGATGCTAGCGAAGCGAATTAATGCTAGGAGAAATGAATCTGTATCGTAGCCGTATACTGCCTGGATATGCACTGCTCTCGAACATATGTCTGTGAACAATACTCCGTAGGCCTTTCCTGATGACCTTTTGTTCACCTCTCCTCTGACAATGTAGGGCCCAAAAATGTCTATCATTACTCAGTTGAAAGGGGGCCCTGGATTAAGTCGCTCCACAGGAAGCTGTCCCATCTGTTGATATATGACTTGAGGGGCTCTTAGTCTACAGAGTTGGCAGGACGAGATCACCTTTCGAGTGACCTTGGTGCCCTGAGTTATCCAGTGTTGAGCTCTCAATCTCCCTAAGGTAGCATCTCGTCCTCAGTGTAGTGAATCAGTGTGTGCTTGATGAAGGGCTAAGGCAGTATATGGGTGCGATGACGGGACAATCAATTGTGTGTGAATCTTGATTCCAGTCATGGGATTATGTCTTATAAGCCGACTTCCAACAATTCATACACCATCTTCTATTTTCACTGGGTGGAGTTGGGAATACTTACCTTTCTTTTTTTTCCGCAGTTCATCTTCTATAAAGCGTTGAACATATCGGATGATAAGTAGTTGAGCAAGTAGAGTGTGAAAGTTTCCTGATATTACAGCCATTCGAACTCTAGCTACAATCCAAATCAGTTTTTTAAGGGAGCTTAAGTTTTCATACTGAATGAGGTAGTCTGGTGTGGTGACATTGACAGTGTAGACCGCCTTTTTCTCACCTGGTAAGAGTTCCTCAAAGTATTTGTAAGGTATTATACTCCATTCTTCTTCTGGTTGGTATATAGTGAGTGGTTGCCACCACTCACTTGTCTGACCAATTTTTTCAATGGATTTTCCTCTAGTTGGCCAGTCCGCAGTGTTGTTCTTGCCTTTCACCCAATGCCAGCTGCTCATATCTCCATCTGTGGCGGCTTGAACCTCACTGATCCTCACTCCTTCGTAAACTTTAAACCTAGTGGACTTCTTGTTCATCATCTTTAGCACTGTCTGAGAATCCACAAGCTGATAACTTCTGCTGAAACCATATCGCATTTCCTTCTCTATGACTTTACGACCACGCTTTGATAGGACAGCAGCATTAAGTTCCATCGGGGTATAGTGAGCGATCTCAGAGGAGCTATGCAACACTTAGCCATGATGAGCGAACACAAAAATTCTCCACACTCAAGCTTCTACCTTGCGTAGGCACTAAATCCATAGGCTATCAAACTCCCATCTGAAAAAGATTATCAACTGTGGAAGGCCGACAGCATTGCGAGGTCGAAGGCACCGTGGATACTCCAGTTTCGATAAGTTGAACACTTCTCTGAAGAAACTGATCCGTTGACCCCTCATTAGCTGTGGCAACTGATCATCCCATCCTAGTTTAAGTGTCCATGTTTCTCTAAGCAACTGTTTGTCTCTCATTGTAAAGGGACATGAAACACTCAGGGAGTCATAAAATTTCATGACTTGTTCCATGACGATTCTGCGGGTGAGAAAATCATGCATTTCTTTTGTCATCTCAATTTCTGTCAGATCAGCTTTTGTATAAACTCCTTTATTCTTTGGCGAGAAACTGTGATTAGTCCTGAAGATGATTAGATCTGTTGAACATTTCCAGTGAACATCTAGTACCTGAGTTGGCGTTGATTCCCTAGCTTTAGGTTGGTTATCCAGCTCTTCTATCTTACAAAGTTCTTTGCCAAAAAGCCAGCATTTGACTTTGAAATCCTGCCTCCTGTAACACAGTATTAGTCTCCTTTGCAGTTGCCATTGCAGATGTATGAGATGGGAATGAGGCCACAATTCCTCTACATATGATGATGTTTTGAGGAATTCAGCAAAACGAGGAAAGTCCTCCTGAAAAAATTGGCTGTTTTGTTGATAGTTTCACTGCTCATAGCTGCCGCTAGCCGATCTCCCATGTTTACTCGTGGGATTATGAAGACATCCGGTTCTTGCTTTTCCAGGTCTTGCCACAGAAAGAGATGAATGTGTTCCTCAATATCGTTGATGTATGTTGAGTTATACATCTTTTTGGTGTTGGCAACAAGAGCTACTTTTTCCTCCCTCCAGCAAAGCAGTTTTCCGAGTAAGTTATTGACGTACGATTCTGGACCTTTGGCCACGCAGGCATTGAGCGATGTCCCCCTATAGGTTTGGCTGGAGTTGAAAACAATTCATACAGGCGTTGAGGTTGACTTGGGGTTTTGAAAAGCTAGTGACATATGTAGTACTCTGGTCCAGTCCAAGCTCTCATCTCTTCTCTGGTCAACTTCTGAGCTACACCACGATTCACCATGTCTTGGATTTGTGAACTGTATATCTTGCTCCATTCTTGATCTCTTTTGAGTGTGTTCTCTGTTTGCTAAAGTAGCTAGCGCAGCGCTATAATTGTCAGGCAACGTAAATGGGTTGAAAATCCAGGGGTATGGCGTAGTCTGTCTCCTGTTGTCTGGATCGTACTTTAGATTACTCCTGATCAACTGCAGTTCCTGTTCTTCTTTGAATGAATAGCTATGTCCTCTAATAGGGCATTTCCCACGCTGACAAGCACCACAGCTGGGTTGCACTTTGACTCCTAGTTCCTCTCCTTCTATAAACACACCCAGCGATGCTTTCCCTGCCTTGGTGAGATAAGAGTGCACCGATAGTGAGAATTCTTTGTGCTGAGGATGAAACCATGTCATAGCCTTGGAGTACTCTGTTGATAGAAGGTTCATGAACAATGATGATGGAATGTTGTTGCGGTTGCCCAAAACCAGATGAGAACCCTGGACATACAATCCAAATGGGCCGGAGCATACTTGGAGATGTCTTCCAGCAGAAGCTATTACTTCACGAGGATGAACTCCAAGCAAATCATTGCCAATGAGCATGTCAATGGGGCCAGAGTCTTTGACAAGCAGATCACTTTCGATGCCAGGGAATAAGTTTTGTAGAATGACACGGTTCAGAGGTCTATTGATTGATCCAGTAAGCCTCTGTATACTTAGAGCATGTATAGTAATCACTCTGTTGTCCTGAGCTGACAGTTTTACCTCATATAAGCAAGATTTTTCTTCTATGATTGAGTCTCCCAAGGTGCTGAGTTCAAGATTCACTCTCTTGATACGTCTGACTCCCCATGCCTTGGCTGCCCGTTAAGATATGAGAGTTGAGTTCGATCTTCCATCAAAAAATAGCAGTGCTCTGTGAGTGGTCCCAACAACCGGAGCTTGCTGAATTGCGATCACAGTTGAGTCACTAGAAGGCCTATTCGTGCCATAGAGAGACGATATTTTTTCCTTTGTTCTGGTATCAACAGGTTTGTATTCAATTTTGGTTTCAGGATTTGAAGCCTTGTTCTGTTCATCTTCACTTTTCCTACAAAACAATTCATGGCGATTGTTTTTCTTACACTTAGCACAGCCTTGCTTAAACCTAGGGCATGATCTGGGCTCATTTTTAGTCAGACACCTAACGCAAATAGCATTGGTTTTACACAAGTCATATTTCTTTTGAGCAGATAAAGCAAGAAAACCTCTGTATTCGGTTAGCTCATGTCGGTTACTATTATGGATGACACAAGCGCTAATGGTACTTTCAGGATTGAGCATGAGAGTTTTGGCTATCATCTTTAGGAGATTCTACACGAAAGGATTTTACCTGCTGTTTAGGGTTACTTCCTCTCTGTTGATCGGACTTGATGCTTTTTGTTCGTCTTAGTGCACATCATCGCTGACTCTCTAGAAATCTCATGAATTTCTTGAATGGTTGAACTTTGCCTTCTTGTCCAAGCACATTGTAGCAGTGATCCTAATCTCTTTTGATAATGGGTGGTAACTGGTCTGCAAGGTTGTCTACATGTGGTAGGGTGACTGATGAGATATGTCCTAGTTCACCCAGTTGGCTGTAGGAGCTCTCTATTGTGTTAACAAGCTTGACAAGTGCCTTTGTGTCACCCTCACGTACTGGTTTGAGAGAACTGAGATGTGAGAGTACCAATTTGATTCCCCCACTGACGTCTCCGTAGACGTCCTTGGGTCGCTGAACCATGCGTTTTTTGCGCATTTGGTTGCCTAGCAAAGATTGGACTGACCAATTCTAGGGGTTTACCTACAAGGAAATTTCTGAGCTCTGAGACTTTGTCAACATCATCAATGAACATACACGAGTATCTATACCACACAGACAAAATCTCTGGCCATTTGTGGCAATCACCATTATATGGCAATGGCTTCGATCGTGTACATGAGATTTGATTGGAGTTACCTGTATTAGTCACATTTGAGTGGCGTGATGCGTCATAACCATCATAAGCATTGGCCACAGAATATTTGCTAGGTTGCACACGGTCATTAACACCCTGAGTGTTAGAATGTATATCATGTACAGCTAGCGCTGATTGACTTGTCAATAGATGTGTAGGTCTAACATAACTACCACATACCTCACGGACTGCATTGGGTGCAGATGGAGTAGACCGATCAATAGGAGCATTGTTGGGTTTGCGCAGACCGGCTATTAGAATCACTAAGGGATATATTGTAATTTGTGGCAGGGAACCGCCGCACTACACCCCGACCCTGACCGGCCCTAGCGTCCAGAGTGAGAGACCCCTGTCCCGGACCTCTTCCCGCCTGACTGGCGTCAATGAGCGGTGGATCAGAATTAAGCACAGAATTTTGTGGTAGCTGACCCCCTACACTAGTTGCAGGCAAGCTAACCTCACATGATTCTAATTGTAGTATAACATCATACAGACTAATTAGTAATGAATCAAGACCTATTGTACCAGCTAAGTTATTAGAAAGCTCTACGCAAAAATCTCTGTGACCGTTAATAGCGGTCTGGTTGATACACCCAATAACTAAAGTTTTAGCTCTCTTGATAGCTTGAGAGATAGCCATCTTAGAGTTAGACAATGAAAGCTGCCATTGAGAATAACATTGAATAGTGCAATCATAAGAGGTTGTGACATCATTGTGATATGCAGAAAGATCCAGACCATTGACTGTGGCATAACCAGAGTAAGCTTCATCAGATTGTACATGCCCTGAATAATCAAAATGGACTGTCAGAAAGTTACTGTATGTCGTTTTGAGTTGAGCACGCAAGCTCTCACAATCATCAAGGTCTTGGCTGTTCTATAATATTGATGAGCAGATTAGCGAGCGAGGTTACCTTCCACTTGAGTGTGGTTCGCTGACCTTTGAGCTGTTTGATAGATTCATCCATGTTAGTTGCTGTGATCATCCAATTTGTCACTGTATTGGGATGGCTGACTATCCAGCCTCGGCAAAAATTCCAACAGATCGCCAAATCAGACATTTGACTTGTAGAATAGAATCTGTATGTAGCAGTATAATTTGCTAGTCAAAAATCTATTGTTCGTTACAAAAAGCTAGATCATCAGTTTGAAAGCTATAGGATAATACAATAGTATGGGTATGGAGAGCTAATGAAAGATGCAACCACAATTGGTGCATACCAATACAGCGGTATTATTCAAGACTTTTTCTGAAAGCATTAGTACAGTTTATGTTCTTAGTGACTATGTTTCAAAAACTGTGTTTCAAAGTAATAATATCAGGGAAAGACTTTTGAGTGTCATCAACAATATCGTTTACAATCAAAACAACACGCATGGTCTGGACCGTTTTTGTTCTCGGATTGTCAGCATGAGCAATGATATTCCCATATGCTGGGCCAACTGTATTTGTGTCACGCTTCCGTTAATTTTCGCCCAACTCTCCTATGCAGCTCTGCTTCTCACCCTCTACCCGCCCCTCTGTACCTTCTTCATCTCTCAACTTTTTGGTTCCTTCTTCTTTTTTTGTTCAGCTCAAAAGGTGACAGTGGAAGACATTGTGCTGGCCCATTGCAGACAACCAGACAACCAATTTTTAGACTTGCTGTTGTGAAATAATGTTGCAACCTCTGCATAGTGCAAAAAATGAGCAAATAATTTTAAAAAAGTGTATAACTATGTGGCATTTAAACCATCTAGCAGTAGCAAAAGATCAATTTTTGTAGCTAGTCTACACTTATGTCACCGAAACAAAACATCAGATCTTCATCAGTTTCTCAGTTCAGATTAAATGTGACATTTGAACTCTATGCATAACTTATCAAAATATTCTAATATTTTGTTTTTATCTCTTAGCACACTATTTTGAGCGGGATATCAACTTGGACACATGAATTATCAATTGTGACTGCAAGGGTAACTGACTTCCCGTGATGTCTCTCTCCACGCACAACACTGAGAAGCAGTTAATTTTACAGGTATCTCCAGTTTGAGAGAGACAGAAAAGTTCAAGTTTTCCCGTGCAACAAACAGCTCCATTGCACTTCATCTATAGTAGTTTTCATTGAACTGCTCATATTGGCCTAGGCACGTATACATCAAAACAGTGAAAAATTGATACACCGATAGACGGATAGACAACCACACAGACATAATGCTGTTTTTTACGTTTTAATACATACAGCTTGAAGTATCGGTAGCTAGGCTAACCATGTTCTAAACTACAAGCTTTAATGATTCACCAGATATGGCTGTATTATAGCTTTGGATTATTGTGCAGGATTTCATTATGAGTGATAGCTTGGTCCACCTGCACAGTCTCCCTAAGCTTGCGATGGCCTAGCTGTGCTCTAGCAGCAGCAACAACCCGCCCACAGATCGATATCCTTCCTAGCAATGATATTTATTCATTGCCGGTTGAGGTCAAACTGCCTGGTTGTATTGACTGTCCTGGGCAATGGTAACGGTTGAACGGTCGAACTAGCCGGCGGCCATTCTTACCGACAAAGGTTCGACGCCTGCACGTTGTTACAAACTGTAGTGCAATTGTGTGCAGTATACTCGTGTGTACTGTGCGCAGCAAAGTTATTGCATGCAAAGAACTTCTGAGAGTGTGCCAGGCCTATTCTGACTTTATTAATTAACTGAATACAACAGTATTTATACAGGTAGAACACAATAGATTAGTAAAAATACAAAGAATGTACTGAAGGCCACTCCTGGCATAAGTTAATTGGCAGAGCATGGCAAATGAAATGTCTTGAATACAATAATGGGCTGGCAATGATAAATAGTTGACTGAACATAGCAGTTAGCACATGGCAACACGATAATAATAAATGATAAATGGTAAGTGATATATGATGGAGCTGTCAAGCATAGAAATGCATTACATAGATTGTTAGTAGAGTTCCCGGCGCCATCCGCCACACTAGTGCACCAAAGAACGGGTTTGAAAACTTTCGGTAACCAACAATGAACTGTTTCATCATCTTGGTGCACTTTCTTGATATCAAGTTATCTAAACTATAGTTTAATCAAGTTTATAAACACCAGAACTAGTTAACTAGTGATAGTACAGATAGTGTATGGACATTGTAAACATATATTTTGATTATTTACCAAAACAAACTGTAAATGGCGAGATAAACCATTCAAAAGCTGATTCATTTCAGTCAAAAAGTGATTGTAGGTTTTGTGTTAAAGTTAATCACTTGAGCTCTTGCCACTATAAAAACTCCACCGAAAGAAACTAAAACTAGATCGATAGTATCATTTACATTTCCATCTCATTAGCTGTTGACTCACCTATATTAGTCAAGGCTGTACAGTGCACAACTCCTAAATTAGAGGGTAAACATATTCTCTTCTGTAGGAACTTGTCAAACATGTATTTGTTTCTGCTGTAGCAGCTCTCTGAGTAGACAGCGGCTGTCCGTAACCTGCAGATGACCTTAACAGCATAACGTTTGTACAGAAAAAGATGATTTTAACAGTCAAATGCTTCGGGCAAATCAATTTATAATTTTATTTTAGAAGGAGGATAGGTAAGAACTGCCAGCTCTGAGTCGAACTGGTTTATTTGTTTAAACGGATGGCTCATTTTGTAATTGACAACTTTTTGCTACATTTCCTGTGTAAGCTACTTTCGTCCTCCCGGGCAACAAGTTAGTTAACATCAGAGAGTGCTATGTACAGCGAATTGTTATCGATGCCAGTTATCTTCTCAAAACTGTCAGGCGCCAATATGATTTGGAGAAAATTTGTCTATGGTGCGTATGCCAGTGCTTCCAATCAAATGGTAAAATTTGTGAGTTTTGACTGTGACAAAAAGAAATTACAGAAAGTTTGCTTTAACCTTGATTTTCAACAATAGCCTTTACGGTTGTCTTTAAAAAACGGTATTTTACTTGGCCTATATACTCAAGAAATGAAAATGAAAATGAACTGGTACCTGTGTCTGAAAACTTGTGTTTACAACTAAAGCAAGAGAACATTAAAGAACAATACACTAAAACTGTTTCCAGTGAAAATTGAGCAATGGAGATCTGAGTTGCAAAACTTAACACTCAACCAACCACTACATCAAACTAAGAGTCAAGTAAAGTATGTAATTGTCTACTGGATGTATCGTTATGCAACTTACCAAGTTATGAAAGAGATATTCACAAAACATAATTATTGAAAGAGAATTACCCACAAAACATCCAGGGCTGTATACCAACTGCTGGTCATTGAGTTTATCCTTAAGCAACCAAACAGTGTAACTAAACTTATACTCACCTGAAAGGAAGTTGACAACCTCGGAGCTAAAGGTTTTTCTTTTCTTTAAAAAAATGCACTTTAATGATCAAAAAGTCCATTTTCAGTCTGACTTTAAGGAGACCCAGATGAATATTTACAACAACCATTGACACTTCTGTTGAATACAAGTAGTAATAACAGAGCAGATCTCTGTCTTGGAGTGTAAGGAGAAGGTTCTTCTGGTTCAACTAATGCAAGATTATTATTTGGTAATTCTTACCTTATTGTCGAGAGTGCTAGTAGTTGCAATAGAAGTTGTTGCTTTAGTAACTGCTGCTGGAGTTAATGCTATTAGTGCATATACAGTAATTCCTAAATAACTAAAGTTGCACCAGATGACTTACCCTTACAGCCGAGGAGAGCCCTTGCACAAGAAATTTGAAAAATTTGTTTTGTCACTAAGAAACTTCTACGTTATATAGTAGATCTCTGTGACTCTTAAAACAATCTTTCTCATGAAAAATGGATCAATGATGTATAGGAATGTTTTGAGCAGCTAAAATGATTTTCTTTGAGCAAAAATTACGCTATAATATGAAAAAGATTTTCACGCCAGCAAGATCTTTTTTTTTGTAGAAGTATTCATGTGTCCTAAAAACTCTTTTTAATGTCAAAAGTGAACAATAATATATAAAAATTCTCACCAAACGACCAATTTTTTTGGCGCGCAAAAAACCACATTGGGTTACATGAGCAACTGAACAATTTTTTTTCAAGTGACTAAACAAGCTTTTTGAGCAAGATTAAAAATATTTTCATGCAAAAATGACACATTGACGTATAATAAGTTTTCACAGGACTAAGAAGAATTCTGCTTCGTGAAAAACACATTATGCTATATAAAAAATTCTTTGCGGCCAAAGCTACATCTTCAAGCGAAAACTGCACTCTATTATATAGGGTTTTCCAAATCAGAAACTTTGTTGGCCGTAGAGACAGGTCAGTCAGTGCAACTTTGGAGACTTAAGACTCACTGTTTTCACATTAAAAGCATCCACTCCAACAACAGTAACTGAGGGAACAAAATACACCGCTACTGCTACGAGTATCGGCAAAAAGGTAAGAAATAATAACTGCTGGTTATACACCAATTGAAAAACTCAACCAGTTGCACTGTGGAGGAAGTGCACTCCTAGAGCCTAGCGAGTTTTCTCTCAAAAACTATGAATTACTTAGAACTGACAGCAATGTTTTTTTTTGGAGAGTCAACAGTTGAGTTCTTATTCTTTATTAGTAATTGTACTTTGTGTGGATAATGATCTGTTAACAGAGTGGTTGCTCTTTTCTATGAATGTGATTTACACGAGTATCTTAGCTATCACTGCTATCATCTAATTGCCATGCACCACTCTGCGTCAATCATATTATGGCTTTTTAGCTATTGGTTTTTCTCGCTCCTATGTATGGTATAACATTGGTGAGCTGTTGGTAGCCAATTGAGCTTAGTTGTTTGGATAATGCAGATGTTTAGCTTACAACTAAATGTGAACCTTGTTCGGTATACTTGTTTGGCCTTTCTTGCTCAAATGTGAAAGCTACAGCCTTCGCAATGGTGATGGGATGGTGATCATAATGATGATGGTAATGACAATGATAATGACAATAATAATGTTGATAATAACGACAATGACAATAAAGATGATAATGATAATATTAACAACATTTTGTGCCAAAAACAATTGATATGAGAAACGAAAAAGTATGATGAAAATGATCAATTCAATTAAATAAATGAACTGAAAACAATGGAAGACCAGCAAAAATAAGTGGTTGCTTTTTAATCAACGTCGATCTGAAATTTGTTTCCCGGTAAACAATAGGCAATAGTGAGTAGATATTATCCTCATTTTGAGTCTCAATTAATTTGATTTTTGAAGATGATAACTTGTGAAAATACTCCAATAAGAAATCAATGAAGAGCTGGTTATTTATCTGTAATTGGATGAAACATCTAAGATTATGACACATGAGTAGTGGTTAAGTTATTAGAGGTCAGTTTACACCTGTCACTGAAACAAAGAATGAATTGCTCTTTATTGCCAAAAATCATCGACTTAGTTGTGACATCATCGAAAAAAGTTTGAAACTGCCAAATGTCCCAAACATATCGCATTGCTAAGGCGACAATGGTATCCTATCTTCACATTAGCAAGAGCCCATCAGTAATAAAACAATTCTGGCTATCACCATAGTAACGTGAATCAGCCTTTACAAAACCAGCTGAACTGTGGTGTGTAACTCTCAAAATTTCAAACAAACTATTAATGTGACTGCTACTAGAAACTCTCCGCTGAATGGTTGGTAAGCACGGCATGATAATCTGCAACAATAAAGTAGCTTCTCCTCCTTCCCTCCCCTCCTCTTACTCTCCCCTTCCTCTTCTCCTTATTCTTGGTGGGTGAGGCCGGGTGCTGATATGTAACCTATTTAACGCATACAAAAGTTACCTTACCATTAAAAAGGCTCCAAACGCATAGTGCAAAATACTGATATAACTTTCAGGGAAATATTTTTAGAATTCAAATGTTGAATCACAGTATGCGTAAAGAGCCAATGGAAAGCTCGTTGATTGTTGGGGAGGCTCAATGAAAGTTACCATAAATTAAATGGCATACATAGGTAAAGCATACAATAACGTAGAAATCATAATTATGCAAAGAAGACGACATAAATGCTAACACACCTACATAAAGTATACAAGGTTGCGTTCCCTGTAATGTATGAGTTATATTTAGGATAGCAAACTTACGTAATGTACGCAATATATGAGATAACGTGGTTGTGTAGATTATACAATGAATAGGATAACATACCTACGTTATATATACATAATACAAGGTTAAATACCTATGTAAAGTATACAGTATATAAGATGACATACCTATATATGTAAAGTACAAAATATATAAGATGACATACCTGTGTAAAGTGTACAGTTTTATAACATCTCTGATGACTGAAGTAACAGGCAGTTTGCTTGGGGATGCAGCCTGCTGCATTATGGTCTCTCTCCTTATTCGAGTTCTTCTTTGACTGCTTTTTTTACCAAAAATTGTCGAGTTTCAGTAGTTTATCGCTCTGTGCGCATTCCGTGAAACCACTTACCTCATTGAGAATTCAAACAATTTCTGAAATATTTTTTGTGTTGGCTACAAGAAGCATATCATGAGCTGTCCAGTAAATGTATGTTGGTTTCATTGTGTAATCGTTGTTGTGAGTTTGTAAGACTATTAGGAGCTGATTAGCCTTCATATATAAGTTTTGCATAAATCAATGCTGAACCATCAGTTTCTCATTTTTTTTTATAGAAACACTTCGGTGTAGTTGAAATCCAAAGATATTGTATGGTATCGTAAACAAAATTGTGGGTTAAATTAACTTTTAGATCTCACACAGTCACTATGAACCACATGTGCATCTTCACTTCATTGTTATCCATTTGGCATAGCACCCCTTCCACCCAAGTGGTATGCCTTTTGAAGAAACTGCTATTTGTAGGAAGCAAGACAATTACTGCAGACCTAACAACTAAAGTAAAACCCTGTACTTCCCACCTTTATCTTAATCCGATCTTCCCACACAACCTCAAACAAACCTCCCTGTAACGTGTTACCAATAACTTCCTTCTCATCTTCCTGTAAGTTAACTAGCGCCACAGTCAGGCAGAGAAGTTTTAAAAGATGAAAGGATATTCGTTAAAGATATATTACGGAACAGTGGAGTTGTCTGCTCAGGTGAGATGAAGACAAATCCAAAGGATGATCGTATCAATTTTTCCTCCTTGTCACCTTTGGGGCCAATTGACAGCTACTCTGTGAAAGCAACATTTGAAAAAGGAAACAAAATAAAATAGCTGTACTTAGTGTCTCTGGACGCTCAGTGTTTGACTGGGATTGGATTAAATTATTAATGTGATTGATTTTGGAGCTGTTGCTGTGATACAATATAGAGATGGCTTTTATTTCAAAAAATGTCCAGAAGTTAGGTAGAAAGTGTTTTTCTCAATTTCAACTATGTTTTGATTATTGCAGTCCTCCCCGTAGTTGTCTCCGCTGCTGCCCCCACAACCATATCAAAGTTTGAAAGCATTCACAATATTCTGTATGTTTTAACTCTTTGATTTTATATCGCTTCCACCAATTACTGAGCTCATCAGTCACCGCTTTTTCAAAAAAGTTCAATTTTCAAAATTTTAATAATATCCATCTATATAAGGTATGGTGATAACTTTGAGCTCATATGAATCAGCATCTTCTTTTCTTTAAGAAGAATTAATGAAATATTGATTCCACCAGTCTAAAGTACTTCTATTAAGAAAAAAAACAGGAATGCATCTTCCAGTAACTATGTAAAAAAAAACTGATAGCGTCCACACCCATCCATCATTGGTGTTGACTCATTTGCTGGCTGCTCTCTGAAACCCAAGGATCAACTGCTAGAGTTAACAAGGGGGCCACACAATCAGGTATAACAGCATCCTCATATATGGGCTGCGATTTGCTGTACATGCTGCTCCATACACCACTGTCCACCCCAGACCTGCATGTAATCTAACCCATAAAGCTTAATAACACATTCAAGAAAATTACCAGACGACCTTAGACACTTTTTAAAGCTCCCAAGAAGCCAACCAAGTGGCCTAGCTGCTAGAACAGTACAGATTCTACATTCAGCTTGTTAGATCATGATATAGCTTGCTCCGCTTTACCAGAGCACACTCTTTTTTTTCTACCTAGAACAAGGTGCTATGCCAACTATCACACAGACTCAGGCCTTGGAAAAAAGAAAGAAGTCAAGAAGAGGAAAGTCAACTATTGCAGTGCAGCTTGACAGAACCACTCTTTAATTTATGAAGCCTTCTGTTAATTCGTGTAAAAAAAAGAAAAATAGTACATGTGGGTCCTATATTTACTACACACACTCAATTCCATTGCGTAATTGTGTGCTCACTCGTGCCCTACATTGACAAGAGCCTAGATGTATTAGTTGGAAGCAAATACTTTAGCACCATAAACTTCAACTGTGGCTACTGGCAAGTCCTGTTGGATAAATATGTGACTTAGAACTCCACACTTTCTAACAGGGTTGGATCAAACAAACAGAGGGTGTGGCCAATAAGACGCAGTGGCTCCGTATGCAACATCGAAGACACCAATGAAGAGGGTCTCTATGGATTATATTGGAGAACCTTCCTACTTTCAGATGGCATAATCATCATCATCGGAGCTTCTCCACCCACATTCGAAGACTGGCAGTAGTTTTCCATAGATTGAAGAAGGCTAGTTTGAAACTAAAACTCAGTATACAACACAAAAGCTGCAAAAGCACTCTGGTACCTAGGCTATGTTGTTAGCAAAGTTGGAGTTGCTGTTTTCCTTCTCAGGAATAGCTGCCATTGATCACTGGACTTCCTTCAAGGACCTGTAGGACCTTCAAGCCTTTTTAAGGCTTCATCAGATGTAAATGATAGTAGCTGTCCAAATCAACTGTGATCAAACACCTCAGTGATGGTCAGTTGAGAGCTATGCAGTAGAGTTGGGGCCAGAAAATTAGCTGTAATTTCCCAAAATTGAGGATTGGTTTGACCACTGTTCCTCTCCTGGGATACTCAGAGTCACACAGAACCTATATAATTAATGCAAACGCCACAAAAAAGGAAATGTCACTCCCCAATCTAAAGCTAATCAACCAGAAGAGTATATTCCAATGCTTTAGCAAAACAGTTAACCCAACTGAACATGCTATTGCATCTGCAGAAGGGAACTCTTAGTGGTGATAAAGGCTGTGCAACACTTCCGGGCATACTGCTACAGTCAAAAAATTAAGTTGAGGACCAAATATGCCTGTTGGGTATGGTTGTTTCAAAGCACAGTACCGAAAACTCAAAGGGTATGGTGGTTGACAAAATTAGCAAAAGCAGCAAGCACAGCTGCAAACCAAACTGTCTCTCACTATGGCAAGGCAAGTAGGTAAAGCAGACGACGCTCAGACAATCACATACACGGTCAATGGAAAGGACAGCCCAACAAAGACTGAGGAAGATAAAGAACTTATCACTCAGAACCTGGACAATTCACTCCCTCTTCATCAGACAGATATATCTGCCAACAACTATTTGTAAACATTATAGGAGCATTATGATATATCAGTGAGTTAACTTTTAATCAACTGGAAATGGGTAGTGGCGAGTTGAGGGTAATTTCTCTCTCACAATCTTCCATCCTGGACATAACGATATGTGTAAAAAAGGCTTCTTGATGGTTCCTTTGTCTACCAAGGTTAAAAGAAGTATTTTTTAACAATCTCATGTGTTGAAACATCAACAAGTGGCACACGCTCAAAACAGGTTGCTGCAGATTTGGTATTGGCCAATTGTGTTTGCTCCCACTGGCCAACTAGTGAACAACTATTGGTTCTGTCAGTGGGCCGCTAGAAGTCCCCATATCAGCACCTCGATAGATAGTCCTTAAATGCAAGCAAACTTTGGCCAAATTTTGCTGGAAGTGAAGAAGTGTTCTCTACTCCACAACTAGTATACTGCCCTCAGCTCAGATGCATGCCTCAGTGTTTGAGAATAATGAGCCTTTATTCTTCTGTAAAAAATGCGCGTAAATACAAGTCCCAATACAAACTGATTATCGTAACAAAAATCCTGCTTTTATACCTTGAACACAAGAAATAATTCATTGTAGTGGCCAATGACACAAAGGAAAGACGTAATACAACAATTTAGCAGGTAGATTTAAACACAGACGAATAAAATACAGTATATAGGCACATATATGTATATACACATATATGTCACAGGCCAGCTGGCCAATACTAGTCCTTCTCAGTAGGAGTAAGGTCAGTTAGGCCCGATTTACTTTTGAGGGCTCACATTTGGAGTTGTGCTCTCTCTTAGTTTCGGTCAAAGATAGCCTCTATTCAAATACTTAGCATTTTAATTCTTTTTGTCATGGCTATTTCTCCATTAGGTGTTCATGTAATCATTTTTTTGGTAATAGACCATGAAAAACTTTTTTTTCAAAAGTGGCAACTAGTGTTTTTTCTCACATTTGTTTTTCTTTTCAGTTTCTAATCCACTTCTTATCACACCCTCATTGTGCTGCTTTTCAAGTTGCAACCATCATTGTTGAGAGAAGTGTTTTGTTTATTATAATTTTTCTTCGTGAGTGTTTTGGCAACAATGTCATTTGTGTGTATTTTTGTACATAGCAGGCCTACACAATACAGGCTAATAAACCAGCAACAGTTTCATTATTTTTTCAGCCAAAGCCACGGTGTTATGGGTGAGCTGATTTACATAGCGATATTTTTCACCAAGCTGTTGCCATGTTTTTTTTTCTATTCATTTCACTGAAATTTTCCGTTACTCATTACCACAACATTGTAAAATCAATTACATGTATGTTATAATATACACCTAATTATTGATCAAGTTTTTTTCTTGCTTCAACAGACACTAGATGTGTTTTTTCTAATTGTCAACTCTGTTTTGCGGTTCTTTTGCCAACAATGCATTCCGATCCGGTGGACATCTTTCTTTGTAATAAATCTGGTGAGGTCAAATGGTCCAAGAGTTATCAACTCCAAAAGCTATCTATCTGTTCCAGTTATTGTTGAAGTTATCTGCTCTCCTTTCATTCAAGTACAATGGGCAGACAACTCCATAACTACTTCCAAAATGGATTTCGTCTGCACAAAACTGGAAATATTTTGAGTTGCAATAATATAGGTGGAGCTCATGGCTTACAAGCACCGTAAAAACATTTTAAGTACACAGCAAAGAAATCACAGAACTGTTTGAACTTTGGATACTGCATTTCAGAAACATTACAAACACTTGGTTAGCTAAATAAAACAACAATTTGTGCAAAAGTTATTGTTTAAAAAGCACCACCTCCATGTCATCTCCCAAGAGGCAGGTGCAACATGACGTCGTTATCCGTTATTTATGGTGGCGTTCCCCAGTTGCAGCAGGCGGCTTTTCCATTAGTTGCCGGCGTTTCATTGGGAGACAACTCTTCAACCATTTTACTAACAAATTTGACACTAGGCCTATACCACACAACACAAGCTAATAAACCGGCAACAGTTTCAGTCTTCTTTCACCAAAGTCATGGTATGCTGGGTGAGCTGAGTTACCTGCAGGGTGATCTATCGGTAGGTTAAATGGGTGGCTGATATGATGAGTCTTTTCCATATTTGTTGTTGTCTCATCCATATTTTTTGTTGTCTCATCCATCTTTGTTACTGTCTAAATCAGCATCTGTCTACCATCTTTGTCTCTACTGCCTTTGTCTGTCTACCATCCTTCCGTGCTCTTCTTTTTCTTTTCTAGACCTTTCTCATCTCTACCTTCTTCCATCTCTCTTTCTTTACTATCCTTGTCAACCATGAAGTGCTACTCATTCGCTGCTGTTCATCAGCACATTACTTTCAGTAGTCCACTGCGCCCTCTATGCTATTGCAATGGTGACCGTCATAACATCATTTTGTGGTGGCTTTCTCAACTGTCAAAGATTACTAGTGTAAGCGATGCCACAATTGAATGCATTCTCATTCGCTTTACATTTAGTTTGATGCTACACATACTGCAACAAAAAGCATGCAAAGTCTGAATAAAATTGTATCTATTATGCAAAACGCCCAAGTTATCAGCAGTTTAAAAGCATCAGTAAACAATTCTTCATCGGTATTTTGAAGTACAAACAAACATCACAAGATAAGTATAAAAAGATTGAACTACATATGCCTAGAGCTATTGACTGTAACGTTAACTGAAAAAGTTGGCTATCAAGTTTTACACGGTGTTTTTGTGGGGAAAAAATGGGTGTTTACAATTTTTCGTGACAGCAATAGCAAAAACACTCTCACTGTCCAAGTAAAACCCTCACCTTTTATCCTTGGCAGTGGTTGATCTGCTATCAATCCAGATGAAGAAAATGTAACTTGAAAGTTGAGGCGCCGGCAGTTCTTCATGCTCGTCTCCTAAAAGTACAATAGAACAAAGCAGTACCTGACAAATACAACAGTTTGTCCCATCACATAGAGACAGTGGTATGCTCATTGCAAGTCAAGGGACAGGTGGCTACATGACTGTGTCGATAAGAACTTTCTACAGAGCTGCCACAAAAACGCGCATTAAATATATCACACAAATAGAGTAACTGTGTAACTATGGTTGATATAAATTCAAAACTCCACCACCTGCACATTAGTGTTGGAAAAATGTCTCACAACTCCTTCTTTTGACTTACTCTCAATCTTTTTACTTTATCTGTCCCTCCATCTCTTTCTGCCATCTCCATCG
>OX183131.1:55803421-55853779 GCA_945261195.1 Cryptosula pallasiana | reverse complement strand
AAAGCATTGGACTGTGGAAATCCTCCACATCTGCAGGGTATATTTACTGCACTACGAGCACGTTTTGGGCTAACACCAAAGGAAGCTATGTCCCGGCTGACCAGCCTACACCGCTAACACAAGACGTTGCTCCAAGAGCATGCAAGTGAAGTAGAGCGCCTAGTGTGTGTTGCGTATGCTGATCTACGTCACCGACCCATGTAGAGGATGATGCTGGATATCTTCAGCACCACAGTCGGAAACGCTTACCTGCAAAGACACTTGTTGGCCATGCAGCACTTTGACATAGCTGAAGCAGTCAGGGCCGGCAACGAGCACATGCAAATAAAGACACCGTTTGAAGGGCGCCAGGTTCATGTACGGATGGTAGAAGAGGATACCGACGAGGAAGAAGAGGAAATGATGAGGACCATTGCCCAGAGCCCGTCCCTGCATGTCTCCACCACTACTCCAGCGCGGCCGCCACACCACGCTCCCACACCTGTACACCCGGGTCCTATGGCAACAGTTATGGACCGCCTGAAGCTTCTGACTGAAGAGCTACGGTCATTGACCGCAACCAGGCAAGCAGCTTCCCTCCCGCTGTTGGAAACGCCACCTACATCGGTAGCTGACTGCAGCTGGACAAGCCAACCAACTCCAGGACCCCTACCTAGTCCTGTAACTCTAGAGACGAGTGGACGACCCCCGAGGAGAGTGTAAGCGACAGTCCCACCATGGCCAGGCCAGCTACTTCCTGGCTGGAAGAGTGGCCGGTCGACCAGCAACCCTGTTAATCGACACAGGCTGCACAACCAACTTGCTGTCAAAACACTTGTACCAGCAACTGCCACAGCCAGTAAAAGACACGTTGCAGCATAGCGATGCGCATGGACTTATGGCTGATGGGTCAAGGATTCCCTTTTACGGTACACTGCAGGTGAACTTGCAGCTTCGTGGACTGAGGACAAGCGCCAACTTCGTCATTAGTGACATTAATGAAGATGCTATTATTGGCATGCCATTCCTCGCTTTACACAGCGGTGCCCTGTGCTTTCCAGACTCCAAGTTCATCATTGATGGATATGTGCTACCTTGTACGGACTGGCACGGGCGACCACTGAATGATAGTGTTCACTCAGCACAAGTAGAGCTGACGGAGAACCCCCCTTACCCCCCTGCAAAAGAAGATGTCCCCATTCCAACGTCTCCACAAAAGAGAGAGGAAAGACCTGCTGCTGGAGAGAGGCGGCTGCCCCCAACTACAAACCCTCTATGAAGAGACCCAGAGGTGGAACAAGCACTCCCCCAGAACCAAAAGCCATCGAGCCGCGGCTACCGACTCGCCTCAATGAGGAACTTCTCAAACGAGTGGAACGGCATAACCCCGTACCATGGAAGCAAACCCACTCTACATTATCGAGGGACCGACCCCCGGCTCCACGGAATAAATCTCATGGGTATCATGCACATACAACCCAGGCTTCGGAGAAATCTAGACCCCCAAGGAGGACCCCCGCCAGTCGGCCACCAACCGTACCCTACTTTTTTCCAGGACGAATAGAAGGCCATCCAATTTCTGAGCTGGTGGACCCTGACTGTACTCTCAACCTCTTGTCACAACAGGTCTTCCAAACTCTGTCCCCACCGTCAATAGTACCCTACGGGCAGGACCCTTGTACGGGATTATGACGGATGGTTCGAAAGTACCCTACTCAGGCACCGTGCCGGTCCCCATCCGCCTGAGGGAGGTCAAAATGGATATTACCTTCATGGTGGGACGAATGAGCAGAGACGCCATACTAGGCAAACCATTCTGTCTCTCTCAACGGTGTCAGTTACATCCTGAGGAGGCAAGGATAACGGTGAATGGCCACCCTCTGCAGTGCACAGACCAGCAGGGTAGACTACTGGTCAATAAGGTGCAAGTAGTACGAGCCGTCACTATTCCTTCGTGCTCAGAACCAACACTGGTGGGACGAGTAAACTCCAAGAATCAAGGACCCCTGGGTATGGTGGAAGGATACCCAGATGCTCCCTCTTGGCTACCAGCATCAACCATCCAGATGGACAGGGGCGAATAATTGTGCGGTGCATGAACCCAACAGATCAACTGTTGGAATTGCAAGCCAGACAGACTATTGGGCGATATACGCTCCTAGACCCGGCACACTGTCCTACTCTGGACTCCCTCAAACAAATGGACACGGAACACCCTGCAACCCCGGACTCGGTACTAGCAGTACCCCTCCATCTAGAGGACATGTGCAACAGAGCCATGTCAAATTGCAAAAGCAACCAAGAGGCCAGGCACCTCGCCCAGTTGCTAGGACAATATGGGACCACCTTTAGTGCTGGAGATCATGACATAGGGCGCACCAATTTGGCTGAACACAGTATTCCCCTTCTACCAGGTGCCAAACCTATCCATCAACCCCTCCACCGGCTCGGACCCCAAAAAGAAGAAGAGATGGAAAAACAAGTCACCCACCTACTGAGCAAGGGCCTGATAGAGCCCGCCACCGGAGCATGGAGTTCTCCCGTGGTCCTTGTCAAAAAGAAAGATGGGTCATGGCGGTTTTGCATCGACTACCGCCGGCTCAACTCGGTAACCCAACTAAATGCTCACCCCTTGCCCCAGATAGACGAAAGCCTGGATGCCCTCGCTGGGATTAAGTACTTCAGCAAACTAGATCTCGTCAGTGGTTACTGGCAGGTACCCCTAGATGAAGATGCCAGCGAGAAATCGGCATTCTCTACTCGAGCAGGGCTCTACAAGTGGAAGGTGTTGCCGTTCGGCCTCACCTCGGCACCAGCCACCTTCCAAAGGCTAATGGAAAAGGCCCTTTGTGGATTGCACTGGAAAACTTTGCTCCTCTATTTAGATGACATCATCGTCATCTCCCCAGACTTTGCCACTCACCTAGAGCGGTTGGCCGAAGTCCTTCACAGATTACGGCAGGAGGGACTCAAACTGAAGCCAGGCAAATGCGACTTACTACAGAAGCAAGTCCGCTACTTAGGACACATAGTCAGTGAGCTACGGGTAGCTACCAACCCTGATAAGGTTGCTGCCGTCGCCAGCTGGAGCTCCCCTTGAGACCTGAAAGATCTCCAAGCATTCTTAGGGACGGTAGGGTACTACCGCCAGTACCTATCGGATTTTGCAACAGTGGCCAAACCCCTCACCAAACTCACAGGGAAGAACGCCTCATGGGAGTGGGGCCCAGAGTAGGAACAAGCATTTTCCCACTTAAAGAAGAGCCTTATTATGGCTCCCATCCTAGGCTACCCTGAACCCCAAGGGTCGTACATATTGAACACCGACGCTAGCAATGACGGCCTGGGGGCTGTCCTGTCTCAGATCCAAAATGGTCGTGAAAGGGTGATCTCGTACTACAGCAAAACGCTGGGCTCAACAGAGCGCAACTACTGTGTCACCAGGAAGGAGCTCCTGGCAGTAGTGAAGGCTGTATGGCATTTTTGGCCATACCTGTACGGACAGAAATTTAAGCTAAGGACGGACCATGCTTCGCTGTTATGGCTTTGCCGGAAGAGAGAACCAACGAGTCAGGTGGCCAGATGGCTGGAAATTTTCTCCAAATTCCAGTATTCGATTAAACATCAAAAGAGCTCGCACCATGGTAATGCCGACGGGCTGAGCAGACGCTGCCCGGACACCTGCTGTCAGTGCCAACACATCCAGGAGAGGGACGGTGGTCCCACTAAGAATGAAGTAGCAGAAGAACTGACTGCCCACCAGGAGAGAACAACCCTTTCCCCCGGCGATGTCGTCTCGGCTATAGGTCACCCAAGTACCGCCACCCCAGACGCAACCTTGGTTAAAGCACAACAGGAGGGTCAACACGAGGTAGCCGTCATGTATGCAGCGGTCTTAGGGAATCAAGCCCTGACGCAAGAACAACTGGAACTGGGAAGCAGTGAGCTACGGACCCTAGCCCGCCGACAGTTGGCCATGAGGATCACGCCTAACGGTGTACTGGAGATCTAAGTAGCGGTCAAAAAGAAATCTCGGTGGTGTGCCCTCTGCCCTAGGGGACTGCGAGGAACCATCATGTGGCAAATTTATGAACTGGCACACCAGGGAATCACCCGTACCCAACGGAGACTACTACTCACCTGGTACTGGCCGGGAGTATATGCTGATGTCAGGCGCCTCGTATGGAGTTGCGAGGTCTGTCAGCACGCAAAAAGCGGAGGAGTCCGCCCTAACCCCCACAGGCAACGCATGTACGCTGGCCGCCCCTGGCAAAAGCTAGCAGTTGACCTTGTTGGACCACTGCCTGAAACGACAAAAGGAAATCATTGGATCCTAGTTCTGACGGATCATTTTACCCGCTGGCAAGACGCGATAGCCTTGCCTGACGCAACTGTGCCTGTAGTTGCCACTGCCCTCGACAAAAGAGTGTTCTCGTATTTCGGAATCCCCGAACAGATCCATACAGATCAGGGGGCCCGATTTGAGAGTAGCCTGATGCAAGAACTATGCTCCCTGTGGAATGTAGACAAGACTAGGACTACCCCATACCACCCACAAGCTAACGGGGTGGTAGAAAGGAATAACCGAGTATTAAGTGATTCCTTGAGGTCCCTACTGCTGAAAAGACAGCCCAACGAATGGGATCTGCTGTTGCCACAGCTCATGCGTGCTTTTAGAGCCACACCCCATACAGTAACCAGAGAAACGGCAAACTTCCTCATGATGGGCCGAGAACTCTGCCTACCAGACCAAATCACCTGTCATCCTCCGTTACCAGACCAGCTCCCCGTACACGCCTATGCTCAAGCACTTAAAGAAAGACTAGAAGAAGTACATCACACCCTAGGGAGGAGCAGACCCAAATCAGGACAGAAGAAGGGGAAGAACCCACCACCTTCGCCCCAGGAGATCAAGTATGGCTGCTAAATTGCCGACGACGAAAAGGGGAGAATCCCAAACTCCAGCCCAAGTTTGTTGGGCCATTTGAGATTGAAGATGCCTGCCACAATCATATGTACCTTATTATGAGGCACGGCAAGAGATCCGTGCAGAATGGTTGCAACCTGAAGCCTTACTACCCCTGCACTGACCCCTGGGGTCAAGCCCCAGCAGCGCTTGAACCCAACCGTCGACCCAACATGAGCGGTGCCACCCAAAAGAGAAGGAGGTCACGAGAACCCATGGAGCCTGAATGCTTTCCGCTCCCAGCCTTGCCAGAATTCCCCCGAATCACCAGGCCAGTACCCATGGAGGAGGATCCAGTAGACTTACCCGATTTGCCTCCATCAGCCACGGACTACGGATTCTACACCCCCCCCCCCTCCCCTACTACGGAAGCTCCTGTGATGAATAACAGGAGCCGGCTGCAACGGAATGTGGGACCCCCAACCAGATACGGAGAAGCATATTGCCACTTAATACTTGCCGGTGAAGACTCCGACCAGGAACACTTTCCTGCCCTTCCCCGCCAAACCCGGTAAAACGGTTGGCTTTCCCTCGACCCACCTGTCTTGACCAAGTCAACAGCCTCGTCAAGGTGTCAGCTCCACATCACACATAGCTATATATCTAATCAGGGTACAGGTGTTACCCCCCACACATACACACATATTATTCTCGATATGTTATTGTTAAAGCCAGGTAGTGAATTTAATGGAGAGAGGTATGTGGTAGATTTTGGTGAAAGATACTAGTGAACAGGGTTTTCGCTGCACCACTTCTCCACTCTATGCGTTGGCAATGCGCCTACAGTCATCGGTAAGATGCTGTGCCGGTAGCAAAGCCATACTGTGCCGGTAGCACAGTACACAGGGCCGGTACCGGGCCAGTAGTGACCTCTACAGGGTCAGTAGTGACCTTTGCAGGGCCGGTATGCTGACACAGGGCCGACACAAGATGGCTGCCTTCGCTGAGGAACTTGGAAATTAGCCAGAACTTATCACCAAGCCAGGAGCCAAAGCTATCTACCCTAACATCTACGGTAACCAGGACCACAAGCTATCTGGAGCCTTGGGACCTTATAGAACAGCCTGATTGGCCAGCAAGAGCTAAGACTCCGCCCTTAGCCACTTGGCACCTTCCTTATTTACTCTCTATTGATTACCTGATTGGTTGACTATTTATATAAGCACTTACATTGGTCTAGTGACTTCCTGTATTGTTGTATTTATGTGTTTGATACTTGTGAGCTCTCCTATAAAAGGAGAGACATTTCATGTGTTCTTTGCATTCATTCCTATGTTGCCATGGCATTTGCTCTTATATTGCCAACCCTAGAGGAATAATTACCCTCAGGACTATCATAGAAAATATAGCCACTTATACAAACACTACGTTGTACTGTTTGTTTGAGCCATGGGCTCCTGCATTACCGGGTAATTCGGTTACCCTGCACAGTTTTCACTGTCGCTCAGCACAGTGTCCCCTCAGGAGAGAAATACAATACTCGAGACTAGTGGATGTCCGTGGTAACAGACCGGAATCCATTACGACATTTATAATCAATGCCTTTTGTGTAAGAGGATGGAATAGCATCAGCTAGCCTAGGTCCAATTTCGGTAAAGTATATATTAAATTCATCAGTAAATAATAAATCTCCTTTGACTATTTTATTTATGTTTTATGAAGATGATTTTACTCGCCCACTGGCAGAGTTTACAATATTCCAGAGCTTACATGTATCTGATTCACCTGATATAATTTTGTTATAATGTGGTGGATTTTACTGACTACATACAGTGACCACTACTGCGCAGAGGTCCCGCTGTTGGTGGCTACCACAGACATGCCTCCCTTGATTAGGGTAGACAAAGACCAGTATCTGTTACAGCAATTATATTGCTCCTATAAGCAATTATTATTACTTTGGCACTAAGTATTCACTATACCGACCCTGGGTTGCTATCCCGGGTTGGCAACAAGATGGCCGCCATGGCCAGGATGAGGAAATCTAGCCTAAGAGTTTCCAGATGCCACCTCCCAAAGCTAACTACCCTTGGATGCAGAGGAAAGTGGACCCAAGGCCGTGTAACGCCCAAGAACTATACCAACCAATCACTGGCCAATTTGCTTATGGACTCCGCCCCTTACTTATGGGTGCCAGTGCTCTTTAACTTGTCTAGCTTATCTTATTGGACAATATCATTTACTATGTATTCTATTGTTGCTATATATCATATAACTTCTTGCCATGCTTCCTGTGAATGGCTGGTATTTTTCCACAACTCTGCCTATAAAAGGCAAAGGTTTGCCCATCGTCTTTGCACTTACTGATATGCAAAAGTGTGTTCCCTTGTCTTGTATTGCCAGCATTACCTGTTATCCTGTGATGAATAAATGGTTTATTTACACACTACTATGCTGTGTATGTCCGAGCCGAGGGCTCCTTGCTACCGTTTTTACATTCAGCCACTCGTTTTACAACACTGTGTTTGTACCGATTCGGTACAGGGTCACCTCTGGGTTGAGGTAGACTGTTCCTTGTCAGGCCTGAAGAGGCTGACTGCCTTGTTGTGGCTGCACAGACGGGGCGTCTGCTAGCACAACCCCCTAGCGGAAGGTAGTGGACGTCAAAATCCGCTAAATTAATACTTTGCTTTGGCTTCTTTAATCATAGTTGAAACTTTGTTCCTTTGTTTGGTGTAACTTAGCTTCAAGCTAGGGCTAAAAGGATAAGCTTTGTGCTTGCTAAAAATTCTGTGCTTTTTCCTTATTTCTGCTATCAATTTTCCAGTAATCCATGGGCTAGTGCTGGCTTTTCTATCTATGGATCTTAGTTCTTTAATTGGGGCCAGGATATCAAATACTTCTAAGGTTTTTTCCAGAAAGTTACTATAAGTTTTGATTGATGCATTTTTTTATTTTCATATGTGATTGGCTCACTCCTAATAAGGCGGCCAATGTTCCTCCTTCCCTCCTATAAAAGGAGCTCTATGCTGCTTAACAAGCAGAAGTTTTATGGATTATGTTTAAGTACCATTATGTATTGCTAAATAGAATTGCATAATGAAGTATTTATTTGTGAAAACTTTTGCCTAATGTGTCTGGGTCATGGACCCGTGGAGTTGCCAACGTTTTTCGGGATAGACCCCAAAGTGTTGGAAAGTAGGAGAGTGTCAGTAATAGAGCACACAAATCTATTACAATATCAGTCACAAAGTTTCAACAAAATTTCTGCGGTAAAACTACACCATGACCTTGCGCTTGTACTAATTCTGGAAAAATATTGAACTCATATGAAATAAAAGGTGAGACATATGTGATGGCCACAAACACAAACTTGAATTCAACACACCTATATAATCTGGCTCTGTTTACTGGCTCAATGCCAATTCTTTCTAGCTTACATTGCTGGTTTGTACCCACGTAGTAGTCGTCAATCAATGGTCTTTTTGCTGCACATGATTGTATGGTTTTTTCCAGCAAATCAGGCAGGTTATAATTCTGAGCTTAAACAACAATCTCCAGTTTTGAAGGTTCTTGCTTCATCAACACTTCGGCACAATCATTTTTCATTTTAGTAATTTGGTACTCATCTGCCAGTGGAAGAAGATCCTCTGCATTTCTTTCTACAATTTTAAGAAACATAAGCATCGATTCAATTACTGGCAAAATTGTTTTCAACAAATGAAAGTGAAAGAAATGAAGCTTAGTAGATGATATATAATTTCACCAACTTCATTTCATTTTATCTTTAATTTTTTACAAATTTAAGAATTCTCTTTTTTTGTAGCTGCACTTTTTTGTTAGCACACAAAAGTTTTCGTGATGTGTCAAATTAAAAATCTGTGGCAACCATGTTTTGTTGTAAGAGTTGGTAAAGACATGAAAGTACCCCTTTTAGGTTTAGACTGCTTTGTTTACCAAGAAGGTTTATTTCCCAACTCCCAGCTTCAAAATTTTTTTATCAGTTTGCGCATGTTTTATTGATTTTTGTGTGTCGTAATGTTTTGATTGGAAGTCACCTCATAGGTTCAGAGACTTGTAGGATAATATTGAGCTTACGCACTGCCATCTTCATCATGATGTTTGTTCTCATCTCCTTACGGTAGTTTAGCCAAATCTTGTTGTGATACATAGCTCCTTAAGAGCTGCTGGAATTTGCAAAAATTATGGGTGGTAAGACTCTTGGAAGTAAACAGAAAATAGATAAGTGAGTAATTAAAAGCTATAGCGGTTTGATACAAACTAGCTTTGCAGATCAAGGATAGGATGAGGCAATTAAACAGAGTATCTGAGTAAAATCAATTCTACTCAATTTCATTTCTATCAGTACCTGTCTCTGCTTTCAAACACAACATTCCATCGGCTTTTCTAAATAAGCCTCACTAGATTTGAAAGTAGCTTCTTTCTCTGATTTCAACTGTTATTTTGCAATACTGACATCACTTCCATGTAGGACTTTCAACTATTCTAGTTCCAAATATTTTATTGCAGTATAAACTGGCACAAGCATTTACATTCGATATGCATATGTGCGATGAAAATTATTACTATCAGTATTAACTAATTGTATGTCGTAGTAAACTGGAAAAATATATATTTATATAGCTTTTTCATAGATACAGTTTCTTACCACATAAAAAGTTAGTTTTTATGTTCCAATAATACTATTCACAAAATTAAACCTAACAAGTTATTTTCAATCTAAAGCTTGCCTGTAATTAGGGGCTGTTGGTTGATTGGACAGTTTTTATTTTCCATAAGCCTTCAAAAATGTTTGTCAGATGTTGCTCAATAGAGCGACATCTGAGTAAACTAGAGTTGGTATTGATTAATTTACTTTCCCCTCGAATAGAAAATTTTTCTCTTCTATCATCGACAAACCTTCAGAAATTTCTACTTTAATATGCTGTCAAACCAAAGAAATCTATGTCTGCCACAGCAGAGGTTGGTACAAAGGCTAAAAGTGGTCTTTACTTTTTCCAGAAACTGAATCACTCCTCCAAACCCTTTTAGTGCCTAGTGGTAACTGCTGGGCACTGATTGTCGTTGCACCATTAAGAGAAGTTATTAATCATAAGTTGCTATGACTGGGTAATGAAAGTTTTTCCGGATAAATATTGTAAATTGGAACAGAAAATATGTCCAAGTCGTTTTGCAAAGTTTCGTAGTTCTGACCAGATTTATCCGCTTAAAAAACTTGCAACGTTTTCTCTCTAACATTATTGCTCTCACACGCGTCTGCAGACTTCAAACAATGCATTTCTCTAATAATTAGATGTACACAAAGAAAAACATCTGCTAAGCTCCTTTAATCTGTAATTATTGATAGCATTTTAATTTCATAGCACACATTCTGCGGTCCTATCCCAATATTTTATTGTACCCGATGATTATACAATTTTTACCATCTAGTACATGAAACAGATATGTAGCACAAAATATGAATCTTTACTCTTAAATTATTGTATCAAATTTTAATGGATTTTACATAAAGCTGCCACTCATTGGTTACTTGCGTGCACGCTTGCTAGTTTAGTAAGCAATACTTGCAGCTAGTATGTTGTTAGCTACGCTCTCTCAAATGCCCTAGCTGAACACGCTTGGGCTTGTTTGGTTGACAGGGCTATTGAAGAAGATGTCAAGTCCGGAAATTCCGAATTTTACTAATTACCGTAACCCTGTGCATTTATAACCAGTTGCTATTGCTAAGTATACCCTTGTATAGCGTCTGCTTATTGTTATGTTTTTATGCTTACTCATGTATGTATGACCTAACGCTTTGTAGCTAATCAGGTGACTATTACTTCACCCACCTTATTTACATGTTTTACTGCATAAACGTAGAGACATTTAGCCCAGTGGGTGGGCAGAGTTGATTGTAAGCTTGGACAGAGAGCATCTAGACATGCTTTTGTATCTTGAGCTAAATAAAGCATTCATAATCTGAAACTTTGTGTGCTCAGTTTGGTAGGTTGCCTGATATTGTTGGTTCATCTGCACATGGCAGAACCCAGAGCTATTTTTACTACAGATAGCCTAGAAGAGAGCCATCACTACTTTCATAAGTAGCGCTTTATAGCGAGCATTGTGGACTTGATGACTCCGTACACTTCTCTAGTAGATGTTCGGTGAAGGTATGGCAAAATTGTTTACATTGGTGCCAGCAGTGGGATACAGTAAGTTACAGTTAGATACTACTAGAGAAGTTTCCAACGGCTAAACACCACCTTTACTCATTCCAGTTCCTGGCACAGTGTTTGATACGGTGTACTTCACAGTCATTCACCTTTCTTCTGGTACACCTTTCAAACCGGAGTTTTTTCCTCCCATGCTGACAAGTACTCTGCTGATTGTGAAAACTACCCTCTCCTTCGATGGCTGCACAGAGAGCAAGGAGTGCTGGACGGTTGCTAGCAGGCACAGCAGAAACTGCAGCATTAGACAGTGTTGCAACCCCTTCCACCTCCCCCTGCTCCTGCACAGAACTTCAAGCCTCCCAAGTTCAATGGGCAAGGTGATGTAGAGCACTTCATTACACGGTTCCTAGAGGTTGCTGAAGCAAATGGTTGGAATACCCACACAGCCCTGCTCCAAGTAAGAAAAGTACTCCATGAGGAAAGACTAGAATATGGCAGACCTAACACCATACAAGCCATGTTCACAGCACTCCGTGATTGATTTGATCTTACATGCCGTGAAGTCCTGCAGAGTGTAGCACATCTGAAGAAGGCGCCGAAGACTTCTCTCCAAGAGCATACTAGTAGTGGTAGCTATTAGTGGAGAGACTAGTTCGGGACGCCTATGAAGATTTTCCAAATAGACACATAGAACTTATGATACTAGAGACGCTCTCACCCAACCTGGATCACTTGTATCTGCAACCGCAACTGTTCGCAGTGGATCCACAGAGCTTGGAAGATGCAGTTGGTGCTGGAGGCAAGTTCCTCCACATCAAGACGGTTGTTGACTGTACAGCATCCATAGTTCAAGCCGTAGAAGATGAGGAAGAGGAAGAAGAACCTCGCAAACCTTCCTTGATCCCATACTGTCATTCTCAGACTGCTGCAGTGGTGTCGCAGGCTCCAGGAAAGATAACTCACCCATATCCAGTTGCCAGCAACTACCCCTCAGTGAGCTACTCCCTTCCACCCCCACAGCTAACATCCGTGTCTGAAGACGCAATGGCTCGGTTGCTCCAGGCGGTACAGAACATGGCAGTGGAGATGCAACAGATGAAGCAGCGGCAACAAGTAGTGCATACACCCCCGTCAGTGTCACTGGGTCCCTACCCCGTAGGACAGACACCGTGCCCTAGCATGTATGCACCCCCTCCTGAGGTGTACCCTGCTTCCACGGTGATGCAACCCCCTACCACGGTTCGAAACCACGCTCTTCCTCTGGCACACCACCTTTCTGCTGCCACACCTACCATCCCTGTCGTTGAACAAAACCCCCCGCACACGGTGCCACCCCCTGCTACAGCACAGTTGGTGCTCCCTTAGTGTCGCGATTGTGGACAGATGAGTCACTACAGTAGAGGTTGCTCATCTAAACCAAAGGCAGCCCCTACACCTAGAGCAACACCGGTGTCGGGAAACGACAAGTGCCCACAGTAGTTGCTCCCCCGACTAGCTGTAACATAGCACAAAGGTGGAAAAGAGAATTAGCAAAATTAAAGAAGCACAACCCTGTGCCTTCTGCCCCTTCAACTGGGTCCCCTGGACCCCCGCCTAGAAAGAAGGCATCACCTTCCTTGCCTAAATAGCAGCTCCCTACCTCTATCCGTTATGCCATTCAATGCGACAAAGCAGATGACCTGGAGCCCTGCAAAACCTCTGCCGCTATACACTCCTCACTTGACCTACCCTCCTTATAACCTGTAGGTTCCCTGAAGCACCAGCCAGCCAAAGCTCAGAACTGCCAGCTGGCAGTTGCACCAGTCAGCTCGTCAGTGGAGCGCCCTTTGTGCCCTAGAAGTAGAGCGTCGCTTCCCCCTTCTCAAGCTGCAAAGGCTCAACCCGCCCAGCTGTCCAACATTGAGACAGAATGGCCATACCGGGCAAGCAACTTCTTACCAGGAACACTAGAAGGCAAGTCAGTCACTCTCCTCGTCGATACCGGCTGCACAATGAATCTCCTGTCCAAGCATGTTTTTAACCAGCTACTTGAGTCAGTAAGACAGACAGTACAAGAGATGGGGTCCCACGGTATGATGGCAGACAACAATCAGATCCCCTTCTATGGCACAGTTAGAGCTACCCTTTGTCTCCGTGCTGAGAAAACTGCAACCACATTTGTTGTGAGTCACATAAACGAAGACCCTATCTTGGGGATGCCTTTCCTCACTGACCATGACTGCCGTTTGAAGTTTAGTGAATGTGCCAATGTTTTAGCTGGCAAGGAGATGCGCTGCGCTGACAAAGATGGTACACTGTTAATGAGAAATGTTGAGGTCCTCTGTACTACCCAACTACCTCCGGCTATTGAATCCACCATCCTGTGTAAGGCCACCACACTGAGTTAATTACCCCTCTGGTTAGTAGAGGAGGCCGTAATATTGGCGCTGGTCTAAATGAACCAGACAGCAAAGGGCACAAACTAGTGAGGTGCTTGAACCCGACTGCTCAACCAGTAGAACTGAAGGCGGTAGCACAGTAGGCCACTACAAAGGAGTGAGCCCTGAATAGGTCGAGTAAGCTGAGGCAGTTGCTTTACCTGGCTCTACTCTTCCCAGTCACTCTTATCGCTCCCCAGTTCTCCCTCACGCCTCTGAGCTGTATACAGCCACTCTTCCGCATTGCCGGAACAGGCGTGGAGCACCGCAGGTAGCTGGGTTGCTACATCAGTACCAAACTACCCTGCTCACACACAGCATTCCCCTCCTCCCTGGTACTTGACCTATATGTCAACCCTTTCAATGGTTAGGCCCTGAGAAGGATGTGAAAGCAGAGAGACAGGTGAAACAGTTGTTGGAGCATGGACTCATAGAACCAGCATCAGGGGCCTGGAGTTCTCCCATGGTTCTAAGGAGGAAGAAGGTGGTGCATTGAGATTATGTATTGACTACAGATTTTTGAACGCAGTCACTCATCAGGATGCCTACCCTACCCTAGCATCAATGAGAGTTTAGATGATTTGCCAGGGAGCAAGTTCTTCAGCATGAAGAGGCCAGTGAGTGCTCTGCATTTGCCACCAGTATAGGTCTGTGGATATTGAAGGTCCTCCTTTCAGCCTCACTTCAGCCCCAGCCACTTTCCAGTGATCGATGGAGCAGGTGCAGCAAGGTCTCCACTGGAAGACCCTCCTGCTCTACCTCAACGACATTATTGTCATCGCTACTGACTTTACAACTCACATCCAGCACCTGGCTGAAGTCTTTTAGCAGTTGCAACAGGTCGGTTTGAAACTCAAACCCAGCGAATATGAGCCACTCAAACCAGAGGTCCAGTATTTAGGACATGTGGTGAGCAGTGCAGGAGTGGCCACAGACCCGGAGAAGGTCGCTGCCATAGCGCACTGGCAGACACCCACAAAGTTAAAGGGTTTGCAAGCCTTCCTAGGTACCGTACGATACTACAGCGAGTACATTCCTGACTTCTCTACAGTGGCACTGCCCCTTACACAGCTTACTAGTAAGCATGTTCCCTGGTAGTGGTCTACAGCCGAAGAGACCAATTTTCAGCAGCTGAAAGCAGTTATGACCCGTACCCCTGTTCTTGGTTACCCTGGTCTGAAATTGCAGTACACTTTGGACACTGATGCTAGCAATGCAGGTGTAGGTGCTGTGCTGTCGCAGGTACAGGAAGGTTGTGAGCGAGTGATCGATTACTACAGCAAGACGGTCAGTCATCAGGAGCGCAACTATTGTGTGACACAGAGAGAGCTGTTGGCAGTAGTGAAGGCTCTCAAACACTTTCGTCCTTACCTCTATGGCCAGCACTTCCATCTTGGGACAGACCATGCCTCTTTGTTGTGGCTGTGTCGCCGCCGGAAACCCACCAGTCAGGTGGCTAGGTGGATTTAGTCCCTCTCTGAGTTCAAGTATACCATTGAACATAGGAGCAGCCCCCGACCCGGCAACGCAAGCGGATTGAGTCTCAAATGCCCCCCAGAGTGTAGGGAGGGAGGCCACATCCACGAAAGGCATGAAGGACCCTTCAATGCTGAAGTTCAGCAAGAGCTTACCTCCCCCTCTCAGCTTCAGCTTTACTCCACTTCTGTGTTGACTTGGTATGAGTCTCAGCCACCATCCCAAACTGAACAACGCTCTCTGCCCCTCAGGTACCCCCCAATGCCCTTCAGCCCATTCAACCGGATTTTAACCTTGTCTAGGCTCCGAGTGAAAGTAACCATGCTGTGACTGTCATTGACCAGGCAGTGTCCACACAGCGCCTTTTCACTAAAGATCAGTTGGAGCTCGGCAGCCAAAAGTTAAGGCAGCTAAATATCTGCATTGGGGCTATGAGGCTAAGGGGCAGACGGGGTGTTGGAGCTCCAGGTCTCTCCAAACCGCCACTCTCAGTTGTGTGCAGTCTGTCTAGCAAGTCTACATGTAACACGGTCTGGTAGACCCAATCCCTTGCACACCAGGGAGTGAGCAGGACCCTGAAGCGCCTAAAACTCATGTGGTACTGGCCAGGTATGACGGTAGATGTACGCCGTATGGTCAGGAGCTGTAAGGTTTGCCAGAGAACCAAGAGTGGTGGCAATAAGCCCAGTCCAAAGCATGTACGCTGGCCGCCCGGCGGACCTTTTTCCCGAGACAGAGCACTGCAATGCCTGGATTTTGGTGTTGACTGACCACTTCACAAGGTGGCAAGATGCTTTGGCCCTTCCAAATGCTACGGCCCCAGTGGTGGCTAGTTGTTTGGAAGAGCAGGTCTTTTGCTATATGGGCGTCCCTAAGCAGATGCACACAGACTAGAGGGCTCAGTTTGAGTCTCACTTGATGCAGGAGTTGTGTGCTCTTTGAGGAATAGAAAAGACCCGTACCACCCCCTACCACCCACAGGCCAACGGGGTTGTCGAGAGAACAACCGGGTACTAGGTGACTCCCTGCTGTCCATCCTCTTAAAGCGCAGTCCAGGTGACTGAGAATTGCTGCTCCCTCAACTGATGAGGGCCTTCAGAGCCACCCATCACTCCATTACGGGTGAAACAGCCAACTATATGATGCTGGGCAGGGAACTGCGGCTTCCAGATCAAGTATCCTATCACCCTTATCTGACTGATTGAATGCCAGTGCACGAGTATGCCCAGAACCTCAATTTCAGACTGGAAGAAGTGCATGAGGCTCTGAGAGAGCAGCAGATGGAAGTCAGAGCAAAGGAAAGAGAAGAACCTGGCTTATATGCAATTGGAGCCAGTTGTGGTTGGAGAACTGTCGTAGACGCCATGGGAAGAACCCCAAGCTACAGGCCAAGTTCATCGGCCCCTTTGAGATCAAGGAGGCATATAATAGTAATCAAACCTACCTCATAAGTAGGCAGGGCCAGCAGTTGGTACAAAACGAGTGCCGCCTCAAGCCGTACTACCCAAGTGTTGACCCCAGAGGGCAGGCACCTAACATGCGTGGTACACACGCCCGAGTGGCACCCACACCTCTGTCCCCTCTACCAGCAACCCCTTTGTTCGAACTATGTTCATTTGAGGCAGAGTTGCCTCTTCCTCCTGCAAGAAATGAGCCAATTTTGGAGCGGCCAGAGATACACAGACCTGCCACCCCCCTTGCTACTCCTAGCAAAGTTTGTAGAAATCGGTCAGGCAGTTTGGCCAGGAATGACCAAAACATGCAGCAGTTGTCTCCCCAGCAGCTGAGACACTTTCACTCCCACACAGACTGAAAACCAGCTACCCCATGTGTCATCACAACTGTCAAGTAGGAGCGTCAACCCACCCATACGCTATGGACAGCCACTATGCCACCTAGTTGCAACTGAGAAAGAAGTGGATAGAAAGACAAAACGCCGAAGGTTCAAATGGCTCCTCTGGACAGAGTTCTCACAGAAGTCCCACAAACTTAGTATCTGAAGGAAGACCAGAGTCAAGCACTGCTGTCTGCTACAATTCAGTTTGCTGGCAGTAAAACCCATTGAGCACTGAAGACACAAAGTTGACCCATTTTCACCCTAGGGGTTTTATTTTGCAAAAACTGTTGGTGCTGCACAGAAAGAAAAATAACTCCAGGCAAGACGTAGCCACCCCCCATGCTGAGTGTCAGTAGAAATAAAACACTTCAGCAAAGATCCTTGCAAAAATTCAAGTGAAAATTACTCTCCACCAGGGAGATGCTGTTGGCCAAAATACGTGTTTAGCCACCAGTCATTCATTACACATCCACCCTCTGCCTGATGCTGGCACTAACTCTAGTCAGGATCAAACAAGAGTGCCCAGGCAGGAACAGGCATTTCTACACAACTATTCAAAGTGACTGGGCGTGCTACAGCTGCTAACCACCACATAGACTGCTCAAACAACGTTTCCCCTAAGCAAGGAGATGGGTGCCTTCAGCTGCAAGTGGAAGAAGATTTTGAGATAGAGATCAGCTCCACAGCTGTGCAACCACCTCCTCCACCCCTTCTGCACAGGGTACCCTTCCCCTAGGCACACCCTTCCTGTGCAGAAAGCCACATCTGCATACCGGGTACATAACAGAGAGGGCGAAAGGAGAGAAAACTTACTCCTAGGAGTTGATAATCAGGTGGAGCTGATGGACAGTTGGTTGGGTCGTCATAGCTTGTCCCATGACCCTCTTGCTCTCTAAATAGTGGTTGATAAAAGTAACACCAATTTGTGGAGAAACACTAGGTCTGTACTGCAGTGGTTTAGTAACACCAAACATAAAAGTGACTCTTTTTTCATTTGCTTTGATGTGGTAGAGTTTTACCCTTTCATAACTGAAGATACCCTGGATAAGGGCTTAATTTTTGCCTCTAAACATACTTATATTTCCCATGATGAATTTGACATCATTAATCATGCCATAAGCCTCTACTATTTAACAACAGACAACCATGGACAAAAAAATTATCTAATAATCACTTTGACATCACCATGGGAAGCTTCGATGGTGCCAAGACCTGCGAATGAGTCGGTTGTATGATTCTATCTCAACTAGCCAACCTCCTGTTTGGCAACTCCATCGGCCTATACAGAGACGATGGTTTAGCAATATTTAGCGAAACACCTCGCAAGATAGAAATCATGAAAAAAGAACATCAGTAAAATGTTTAACAAATACAACTTCAAGGTCATCATTGAAACTAATAAAAAAGTAGTGGAATTTGTAGATGTCACCCTAGACCTAAATACCGGCAAACATCGCCCATATCACAAACCTAATAACATCCACCAATATTTCCACAAATTATCAAACCACCTACCCTCCACCATTTGTAATATCCCTATAAGCATAAATAAAAGACTTTCCAAACTATCATCTGACAAAGAGATCTTCGACAATGCCAAAGTTACCTATCAAAACGCCTTGCATAAAAGGGGTACCACTACACACTTTTTTTAAACCCCCCCTTACCACTATACAAACCAAAAGAAAAAGGCATCAAAACATCACCTGGTACAATCCCCTTTTTGACCTCAATGTGTTCACCAACATCAGGCATCAATTCCTTAAGGCAGTTGAAGAGTTTTATCCCGAAAACCATTGTTTGGGCCACATTTTTAATATAAAAAACACAGTTCAACTCAGTGGTAGTTGCATGCCTAATATCAAAACCACCATACAAGGGCAAAATAATAAGATCTCTAATAACATTAGCAACACCACCGCTAATAAATGCAACTGTAGGAATGGAGCTGAGTGTCCCCTTGAAGGCAACTTCCAAGTTAAAAGTATTATTCACCAGGCAACAGTAACAGCTAATAACGAAGTTGAAACATATGTTGGCCTAACTGAAGGAGAATTCAAAACTAGATATAGAAATCACAAAACATATTTTAACAAAGCCAGCAAAAGAACTTCCACCGAGCTAAACAAGCATACTTGGTCAGTTCAAGACTCATCTACCCAATTTAACACCAAATGGAGAATTCTATCCCATGCCAGAGCATATTCTAATACCGATAAAAATGCCACCTTTGTACGGCTGAGAAGTTATATATCATCTTCCACCCAGAGTTGTCGTCCCTCAATAGCAGGAAGAAAATTGTCATCACCTGCCGACAGTCTAATAAGTTTACACTCAGTCAAGCGTAGCTCTATGTCCTTAGTCCTTAGTCCAGTGCAATCCTACTACTCTATCTAGTAACAATTTGCGATCCTTGCGCACTATCATATTTTCGATTAGAGCTTCATGTTTCCTGTTCCATCCCCTATTTTCACAGTTGAGAGCCTACCTGATGATTGTGTCTAAAATTATTTTCCTTTTTCATCTTTTTTCTAGACACATGAAACAATTTGTAGTCCTTCAGTAGCTTTCCACCTTTTACTATTTTATCTTTTAGTATCTAGCTTCTCGATCTTTTCTTGTTGAGCACAGCCTGACTTGCTTCAGTTTTGTCTGGTTTTTATCATCTCTTGGGTACCCAATATTAATAATTATTTGTTTAATTGTTTTTATTTTCATCTATGCACTCGTGCATACCGTTTGTCTTACCAGTCATGCCAATTTATATATATTTATATCCTGTAAACATGCTTTGTTGCAATTATTTGTATCATTGCGAGAGTTTCTATTCTTGCTGGCTCCTCGACTGCGCTGATGAGGTAACAGATGCCGAAACCGCTGTTGTCCACAGTTTGAGTATTACGCTCCTCACTTTGGTTTGGTTGAGCACTCTTGCAGGGGCACCAAACACTGTTAGCGATGTGCAAAGCTCACTTATGGTTTGAGTACTCTAGTGTTTGGTGACAGCAATCCTTTAAACGTGCTTTGCTGCAATTATTTGTATCTTTGCAAGGGTTGTCAGCCTTGCTAACCTCTGTACTACGCTGATGAGGCAACAAATGACAAAACAGCTACAGTCCACAGTTTGAGTATGTATATATTGATAAATATTTTACCAGCAGATCTTGAGCTAAAGTTGATTAAACTTTGGCAACAACTTTGCCAAAGAGGAGTTACAAACTTGATCAAAAATCCAAAAAAAGTTTAAAATGTGTTCAGAGCATTGGTGGATATGGTTTTCAAGGTTTTTAGATAAGAGCGTTTTTAAACTTACCATTCATCTTGAAGTCTGGGCAATGGTGAAGGTAGTCAAGCATCAGCTCAATAGTATTCACTGTTTTACCTTCAAGGATAACTTCAGACGTGGCTGCTTCTTTGAATGGAGCAGTAAACATTTTTTTGAATACTGGTGAAGCTATCATCAATACCTGTCAACAACTTTCAACTTTTTAGGAAAATAAATAGACAGTTTTCAAAACGTCTAAAACAGAGTATTGACACTCAGCTAGTCATAGTTATCAGTAATCATTGAAATTGTTTTCTATATTATTATCTTATATCTCAAGAACTTGAGTACAATTTTTTTCAAATTGGTGGTAATGTATATTGTTTGCTGGTTAGTGTTGTATCACCATATAAGATGATATGACATTATGATTGTCAAAGCATCAGCTGTCTATTGATTCGATCTAAGTCAACTGCATCCAGCATGGCATCATATACAAAGTGGAAAACTTTGGTTGTTAAAACAAAATAAGAAAAAGCAATTACAATATATAGTGTTTGTATAAAAGAGAGGACAACTCAAGTACTTGTAAATAAGACATCAGTTAGAACTGGTGCATTGAACTGAGATGAATCTTAAAACATTGTAACTACAAATGAAATTGGTTTGCTATCTTATTATTGGGCTTACTGAAACCAGCTTGTAATAACTAATTAAGTCCTCTAAAACGAGAGATGGATACTCATCTTCTTAAGTAGCGAGTTTTTCTACAGTATATTTGTAAAACATGGCTTGTGTCCAAGTTTTTAGTTTACTAATTTACTTTTTTCATCGAGGTCATCGTTCTGTCAAAGAATGCTAGTCAATCTCTTAGCAGCAATAAATGGTATTACATCCTGTTACAGACAAGTATTCACAAACAGAAATTCAAAACACTTTCTGTATGGAGCTTTTTACAGCTTGTATAAATGAAAAAGGAATGCAATCAAGTGAAGTTCTTTTTTAGGCATGGCTTATAAACTATTAGCTCGAGTAAAAAAAATGTAGTTGCTAAAGGCATTCTGAGATAAATGTAGGTAAGAACAGTATGAAGTTTTCTACCGTACAGATTATGATAATGTGAGGGATTTTGTGATATATCAGCCACCCCACCCGTCTCCCTGTCTCACACCCTAAAAAGCCCCCTGTATCCCTCCCTCTACCTGTAGTAATTACTTTGAAGTGGCCCTGGAGCCTTTCCCTTCATCTAATATTCATATTCTCTTGGATTTAAGGATACCAGCTATACCGGGCTTATACCGAGCCAGTATAGACTCTGTATCCTGCCTATTAAACAATAGAAAGTACCCCGGGTCACTCCAGGTCAGTACCCCGGGTCACTCCGGGTCAGTACCCCAGGCCAGTCATTAAAGATGGCTGGAATGGATACCCTAGGACCTCAGTGGCTGTCTGCCCACCACTAGGAGATCATTCAACGAGTTGCAAGTTATAGGAATCGAGATCAAGGAAGCAAGGGACCTTATCAAGAATGGAAACTGTCCACTACACTCAAAAGAGCGGGAAACCAGCCCAGAGCTGTTTCGCCATGTGTTCACCCTTTTGATTGGATTGTTTTGTTTATGCTTTTTGTATTTTGTATGATGATTTGCCATGTACTTGTATTTTTATCTGTGATTGGCTCACCCCTAATAAGGGGGTGATAGTTCCTGGCCACATCCTATAAAAGGAATTGCGGGACCTTGAGTTGTCAGAAGCTTGTGGATTTTTGTACTAGACATTATTGTATTGCTAAACAGAATGAGGAAATATAATATTTTATTCGTGTAACTATTGTGTAGTTTTTCTGGGTTGTGGACCCTGAAACTGTTGCTAGTGTATAGAAGGAGTGGATGCCGTTGTGTAAAAGTAGGAAAAAGGAGGAAAATCACTACAACATTAAGAGTATTCCGGACTTGTTCGTCAAACGAAGGACAAAATATAATAGGTGTTTGTGATTTGATACTTCAAGCCTCTTTCCCCTGCAACAGAAGTTGATACACCCACGGTAATCTACCAAGTGTGGCCAGACATTCATCATCTTAAAAAGCACCTCTCCCCTTAGAACTTCCTTGTTTATGGATAGAGTATGGATACTTGGAATAGCAACAGATTTGGGGTGCTTGATCATTACTTTTCCACTAAATTTCATCCATTTTGGACATTAAGAAAGACATCTCTCTTCCCCAAACAGTTACCTTGATTTACCTCTAGCTACTCCAAGCTATGCCGAGCTGCACTGGGTCTAATGCAGCTATCAGACAGTTTGTATGCCGGATATAGCCACTTCCTGACAGCCTAAGATGACTTCGTACAGTGTAAGTGAAAGGGATAAAGTAAGGAGAGAGTATTCAAGCATAATGAACTCATGCTCTACCACTAGGATGGTGAAATGCAGATGCAATACCCGCAAGAAAGGGCAAGGCCTAGAGACCCAAGACAAAGGCTATTTGCTAGAATATCACGAGCCTTCAATTTTAAGCATGTATAGCATTGTTGATCGGTTTTAATTTTGTAAATGTCTCATATGATTGGTTTTGTACATATTTGATGAGATAATAAGAGTATTCGCGACCTCTGTTCGCTGAACACATTGCAATAAAAATATTCAGACTGGGAATAAATTTAATCAATAAATAACCATTTTTTTCGGAACTCGGGGGTCAACAAAAAGTAGCTCACTGAATAAAAAAAATAATCAACGAGTATTTATTTATATTGTTCGTATGTCGCGAATGAAACTGAACACGAAATAAATAATAATAAGCGAGTTGATTTTTTTCATTTTCATAGACCGGTTTTAGATCCTCGAAAAATAATTCAGAATAATTGCAAGCATTGAAAATTTACTAAATTGAAGGGCAGCTTGACAAACTATTCTAGTTTGTAGCAGCTCAAATTTTATTACTTTTGTGATTATTTTGAAAATTGGGAGTTATGCTCTTTATGATTTGTTCAGTAAACTATAACATTTCATTAAATACTGTGAGGGACGCCAGCACTCGTCGCTATTACTACTCACTGTCTAGACAAGTACTCTAAATATTTACTCACTTGTCTACGTGCTATTGTCTTGCTAAATAATTATTTACTCGATATCTACTCAGTGTCTATGTCCATGTATCACTCTATTGTATTGGTGCCTAACTACGAGTCCTATGCTGTTAGTTCTATGCACACAATTATTATTATTATTCTTTACTCAGTGCTAATTGGTACTTAGCAAGGTGTGGCTAAATTATCTTATTGTCTTTGTTCGATGCTAATTGGTACTTAGCAAGGTGTGGCCTATCCATTTTTACACAAGGGTGTGACTAAGTAAACATACCCGCCTACTGTATTTATATTTGGATGTTGTGCAAATAAATATCAGAGTTAGCCTGACTCTCAGAAGAATCTCTCTCTCTTGAAGCAAGCACTACTAGGAACAACATAACTACAAGCGCTGGTCGACTATTAGCAAGCACGAGGCTTGGCGGAAAGTAAGATTGATCACTCTCTCTTACTGCGTATTCCCTCGACTCGAGGTGTACGACGCAAAGCACCTGGTGCCCTACTAGTTCGGCACTCATTGCAAACCGAACTGCGGAGTTCGAAACAAAACTAACACAACAATAATTATAGCGTAATTATTGTCGGTCTCGACTGCGTCGAACAGACAACTATTAATTACAGCACCATTATTGTCGGTGGCCTAAAGTTCGCAACAAACTATAAACTAAACGGTAATTCCCACGGAATTATTGTATGCAGCTAAAGTTCGAAACAAACTATAAACTAGACAATAATCACGGCACTGATTATTGTCGAGCCTAGAGAGGTTCAAACGCAGCCAATAATTATTGGATAATTATTGCAACTGCCAGCACTTGTTCCACAGATTTGGTTGTTCCATTGCATGACCAAAGTCAGTGATAGCCTGTCAACAATAATTACAGAATTATTGTGCACTGCATTAGCTGGGGGATCAAGCATTCGGGAGGTGTACAGGTGGCTACCACCCAGACAGTAAATTCCTGTACATTGGTGGCAGCAGTGGGATGGAAGCACCCACAGCAATCTTCCGAACCCCCGAGCAAAACGCAGACATGTCGTACAGGCGGAGAGCCGTTAGCACTGACCGCGAAGGGTCATCCATGCAGATCATGGGGACGCTAACCGACATCTTGGAACGGATGACGGTGACGAATACGAGGGACAAATTCAGACTACCCACCTTCGATGGGGAAGGAGACGTCCACTACTTCGTCCAACGCTTTGAAGAGGTATCCAGAATGAATAGATGGACACCCGAGGAAGCCACCATCCACCTGCGCCAGGCGCTGGTTGGAAAGGCTGAGCAGTGTGGACGTGGACCCACACAACAAATGATAGTAGAGGCACTGAGGGCCAGCTTCGGGCTTACCCGAACAGAGGCCCAAAACAAACTGATGGCATATCGCAAACACCCTCGAGATACCCTCCGGGAACACGCCCTCCAGGTCGAAAGACTGGTGGAGGCGGCATACGAGGAACTGCCACAGAGGAACCGAGAGGAGCTGACCCTTCAAACCTTTCAAGGCACGTTGGGTCATGCATACCTACAAAGACATCTCCTGGCCATTTGGCCCACCAACCTGGAGGAAGCCATTCGAGCAGGGAACGATTACCTGCAGGTCCAGCACCAACCGCTTCCTCACTCCAATGTACGAACAATACACGAAGGAACGGTAGGCAACTACCAGGACCCACCCACAACAGAGACCCTCTGCCAAGAGGTAGAAGATCCTCTCGCAAAACTTCTGAAGACGATAGAGGCTCTCAGCAAGGAGGTGGCGGAACTGAAGAAAAAACCGCAAGAGGAGCCAGCCAAACGTTGTTGGGGTTGTCAGAGAACTGGACACCTCCGCAGCCAGTGTAAGACTGCTCCATGGATCAACCGGCCGGGAAACGGGCGCGGCCCGCAGCAGTAGGGCCACCTACTGACTGCGACAGGGCCACCCCACGCCATGGAACACCCTACTACAATCCGAACCGGCACAAGGTTCCACAACCTCCCAGACCCGCTCCAGTCCCCCTAGCCAACCGGTTCGACCCGTTGGCCACGGAAGAAGAAGACACCCTACACACCGAAGAGACAGAACCAGAGACTTGGCTTCACACTGAGAGAGACCAATGCGCCCCTACGGGAGAAATCCCAAGGTCAGGTCCGAAAGAGACCAGCCGACCTAGAACGGTGCACCTCAATCAGGTCGAGAGGCCGTATAAGTCGAGTTATTATTTACCAGGAAAAGTCGAAGGGCAGTCAGTGACGTATCTTATCGATACTGGCTGTAACACGAACTTGTTAGCAAAACGAGTCTTCGACCAGCTACCCCCCAGAGTCCAACAGTACTTACAACAGTACGACTCACATGGCCTGATGGCCGACGGCACGCGGTTGCCATTCTATGGGTTGCTCACCCTCTCAGGGCGTGTCAGACACATTCACTACGAGGAAACGTTCGTTGTTAGTCAAATCAACGAGGACGTAATCCTTGGTATGCCGTTCCTCTCGAACCAGAGTTGCCACATGGGCTTCGACCAACCAACCCTGCGAATCCAGGGAAAAGAACTCGTCTGCACAGACAGACACGAAAGAGATTTGGTCTCGAAAGTACAGGTACAGAAAGATACCTACTTACCACCCCAAGCAGAGACCACAGTCTTGTGCCACCTCACCAGTAAAGAGCCCTGCCCACAGGGAGTGATAGAAAGTGTGGAAGGTGGCCTGCTCCTCGCCACCAGCATCAACACACCCGACGAGCAAGGAAGAGTGCTCGTGCGGTGCATGAACCCCTCCCAGGAGAATATCCACGTCCCCGCTGGAGAAGTGATAGGGACGTTCACGGGAGTAGCAGCAGAAGACGTCCACACCACCTCCCACCAAAGCATACCAGAAACTATAGAAGGGTTGGAACTACCTCCACACCTACGGGCATTGTATGCCCAAGCACGGCAGGGGTGCAGAAACCCCCTGGAAGAAAGACAACTCCACGAACTACTGGCACAATACCAAACGGTATTCAGCAAAGATGACAGCGATATAGGGCGCACACACTTAGCGGAACATTCCATTCCCGTGGCCCCTGGAACCAAACCAATACATTGTCCTCCCCATCGTTTAGGAGCCGAAAAAGAGGCCGAGGCTGAACGGCAGGTGAAGGAGCTCTTGGCCAAAGACTTAATAGAACCAGCCGATGGCGCGTGGAGCTCGCCGGTCGTCTTAGTAAGGAAGAAGGATGAATCCTGGAGATTCTGTGTTGATTACAAGAAACTTAACGATGTCACCCGCCAGGACGCGTACCCTATCCCTAGGATAGATGACTCCCTGGACGCGTTGGCGGGCAGCCGCTATTTCTCGACACTAGATCTCACAAGTGGTTATTGGCAGGTGCCTTTGGACGCCGATGCACGGCAGAAGTCAGCCTTCATCACCCGAAGCGGACTATGGAGGTGGAAAGTCCTCCCCTTCGGACTTACGTCCGCCCCAGCCACCTTCCAGCGCCTTATGGAACGAGTCCTAAAGGGACTGCATTGGAAGACACTCCTTCTGTATCTGGACGATGTGATAATTATCGCCCCAGATTTTCAAACTCACCTACAACGACTCGGAGAGGTCCTAGGACGGCTGCAACAAGCCAACCTCAAGATCAAGCCCTCTAAGTGTGAGCTGTTGGGGGAAAAAGTGAGATACTTGGGTCACGTCGTCAGCGCAGACGGAGTAGCAACCGACCCGAAGAAGGTCGAGGCGGTACAGGACTGGGAGGAGCCCAAAGATATTAAGGGCCTACAAGCGTTTCTTGGGACAGCTGGCTATTACCGCCAATATATACCCGAATACGCCACAATAGCCAAACCCCTGACCGTGCTAACTGGAAAAGGAACCAAATGGAGATGGGAAGAAGAAGAGCAACGAGCCTTCCACCGGTTAAAAAACAAACTAAGCCAGGCCCCGGTACTAGGATACCCCGACCCCTCACTCACATACATCCTGGATACGGACGCCAGTGCCGTAGGGATGGGGGCGGTGCTCTCCCAGGAGCAAGATGGCAGAGAGAGAGTTATTGCTTATTATAGCAAAACTTTGGCACCCGACGAAACGAAATTACTGCGTAACTAGGAGAGAGCTCCTAGCAGTGGTGAAAGCAGTAAAGCATTTCCGACCCTATATATACGGAAGGAAGTTCCGCCTAAGAACGGACCACGCCTCCCTGCGATGGTTATGCCGCAGAAAAGAACCCTCCAACCAGATTGCTCGCTGGTTAGAAATCCTGGCAGAATTTACCTACCAGCTGGAACACCGTGCGGGACCCCGTCATGCCAACGCAGACGGTCTTAGCCGGCAAGCCCAGTGTATCAACTGCAAGCAATGCAGTACCATTGAACAGCGAGACGGAGGCCCCTCCCACGCCGAACTCGCGGTGGAAAGAGGACAGGCACAAGTAAACCTCACGGTCACAGACCCCAATCACAACACACGAGAACTGGTACAAGCCCAAAAGGAAGGCGACCACCCAGTGGCCCGCATGTATCAGGCTGTCCGAGAGCAAGAAATCCTCTCCCGACAAGAGTTAGAAGAAGGCAGCACGGAGCTACGGGTCCTACACGACCGAAGGGAGGGCCTGCGTATAAGGCCTGACGGGGGTACTGACCATGCGTCTAGAGTACCAGGGCAGAACTAAACACTGCACCGTCTGCCCCCCTTCGTGGCGGGAACGTACTGTGTGGGAGACCCACAAGCTAGCCCATGCAGGCATCAACAGAACAAGGAACCGACTGATGCTAGATTGGTACTGGCCTGGACTATCAGCCATGGTGCGCCGCCTCGTGAGAGATTGCGAGGTGTGCCAGGTAGCCAAGCAAAGCCGGAGACCCGACGCCCCAGAAGGACAGAGACTGTATGCGGGACGCCCCTTCCAAAAACTCGCTGTAGACTTGGTAGGGCCCTTACCCCTCACCCGCAGGAAGAATAAATGGATATTGGTCCTCACCGACCATTTTACCAGGTGGCAGGACGCCATCGCGATCCCTGATGCCACGGCCCCCACTGTGGCCGCCACCCTAGATGAACGTGTGTTCAGCTACTGGGGCTTGCCCGAGCAGCTCCACACAGACCAAGGGGCACAATTTGAGTCCTCCCTGTTAGAAGAACTGTGCACACTATGGAGTGTGCGAAAGACGCGCACCACACCCTACCATCCCCAAGGGAACGGAATGGTGGAGCGTCAGAACAGGACGCTAGGCGACGCCCTCCGCACGCTCATTCTCACCCGAGGACAAGACGAGTGGGATGCCCTCCTGCCACAGATAATGCGGGCATGCAGAGCCACCCCGAACTCAACAACAGGAGAGACCCCTAACCTCCTCATGATGGGCAGAGAGGTGCGGCTCCCTGACCAACTCACCGGGATGGCACCTACCCTGGACAGAGCCACCATCACAGAACATACCCTGCGTACTCAGGAAAATCTAGAGATCGCACATGAATACGTGCGAAACCTACAGAGGCGGGTACGCCAAGAAGAAGGAGACGAACCTTTAAGATTCGCCGAGGGAGACCTCGTAGTAATTGAGAACAAGCGCCGCACTAAAGGGAGTAATCCCAAGCTGCAGCCCAGCTATATTGGGCCATATACCGTCACACAAGCATATCCAAATCATACATACCGCATAGAAAGAGGGGGACAGGGCTTCACACAAAACGGCAGGAGACTGAAGCACTATCGGTCATGCCAAGAGCCGATTGGACGAGCTCCCCCCAGCAGAGAGCAAGCGGTACGCCCCAACATGAGAGGGGCCTACCTAGGCCGCCCCCTACCAAGAGTGGAAGTAGAGGACGCAGGACCTCCACCCCCAGAACTCGTCGACAGAGTGCCAAGAGAGATGGATAGGCCAGCATCAGAGGTACCCCCCACAGAACAGCCACGGGACACCCCCCTACCAATAGAAACGGTAGAGCGGGCACCCACACCCGAACATGGGGTCCAGGCACCCCCAGCAGGCACCCCTGCACCACCTGCTCCAGAGAGACATGAGCCAGATCCTGTCGAGTGGCCACCACTACCACCCAGACCAGAAACTAGTGCGAATTGTGAGAGACCGAGGAGAGAGCCTCGAAAGCCAGTGAAATTCGCTGACTACCAGTGTTACAATACTCAGAAAGAAGAGAGAAGCATGATAACCCACCCACCATGGCAAAATCCAGCCGAAACTATGAAAAAATTGGGATTGGTGGGAAGAGATAACTCCCAAACAACCATAATGTCGGGAGATACTCGGAATCCACAAGAGTACACAACTCCCGGCACAGGTCGAATACCCGAAATCACAAGAGAAGACAACTCGGAAAGGAAAGTAATCTCGGAAAAAGATCGACATACACAGGGATCCACAACTCCCTACACAGGACAAGCTGTTACGAACAATTCAACAACGACAATCCACACCCCCACGAACACGTGGTCAAAAGAGACAATGGAACGGGCGGCACTAAATGAAACCGAGGGCAGAAACAACCCAGGGCACTGTGTAAATAAAACTACTCTGCCTTTCAAATCTACACCTCACTACAGACGCCAGTGCCTAAACAACATCTCCAAACTTTTATACGCCATGGAGAACGATGGTAACCTATCTCTAGAAGAGGACCCGACCTTTGAAGAAGAACTGCTGAAGGGTACAGAGCATAGAAGTCGACCCAGACAGAGAGAGAATCGCTCACCCACCCGAGTAGCTACTGTGGTCACACCAGAGGAAGGAGCCGCTCGATGCCGATATAGAAAGCATCAAGCACCAGCTCCCCCTCCACCAACACATCAAATAAAAGAGACTTGGAAGGCGGAAGAAACAACAAGAGCCATTAACGAGGCAATACAACAGGTGGAAGGTGATACATGGGAGTGCAAAATCTGTAAGTTACAGCTCAACAAAAAGCGCATACTCTATCATGTCCACCAACACTTTACTTATTTTTTCTGTGCCTGTGGCAAGAAAAGTAGTTCGCGTGACACTATCTTAAAACACATCCGCGGCAAAGGAGGTGACCAGGCTCACGGAGGAGAAGCCAAGCCATTGTACGAAGTGGACAAGCAGTCATACCCAGAATTTTGCCGAACACTACAGTGGGAGAAACCAGCCCCATTCGGCACCCCCACCCCAATTAAGGAACAAGAAAAGCTACCGGTGAAAAAGCGACTAGGAGAGAAATTGGCGGACGCTCCAATGAAGATAATGAAGGTGGAGCTGGTCGACACCAAACCACGTCAGCCATCGCCAAGAAAGAAGGAACCCAGAACTGCGAAAGAAAATATCCCTTCCACCATTACGGAAGACAAAGAGGAGCGCAGACTGAGAGATAGAATTAATGAAGAGAGAAGGGAGGACAGATATAGACGCATAAAAAGGTATGAAGGGGAACTTTACCACCTAACTAGAGAGGCCTTCAGATGCTTACAAAGGACAGAGGAATTAAAGAACTGTATCCAAAAGGAAAGGGACTTATTATAACATAATGGACTTAGATTAACATCTTCACTCCTTGCGCCCCTTCTTAGTTTATTGGGCCTACGGCTTCCAATGGGGGGGAGTGTGTGAGGGACGCCAGCACTCGTCGCTATTACTACTCACTGTCTAGACAATTACTCTAAATATTTACTCACTTGTCTACGTGCTATTGTCTTGCTAAATAATTATTTACTCGATATCTACTCAGTGTCTATGTCCATGTATCACTCTATTGTATTGGTGCCTAACTACGAGTCCTATGCTGTTAGTTCTATGCACACAATTATTATTATTATTCTTTACTCAGTGCTAATTGGTACTTAGCAAGGTGTGGCTAAATTATCTTATTGTCTTTGTTCGATGCTAATTGGTACTTAGCAAGGTGTGGCCTATCCATTTTTACACAAGGGTGTGACTAAGTAAACATACCCGCCTACTGTATTTATATTTGGATGTTGTGCAAATAAATATCAGAGTTAGCCTGACTCTCAGAAGAATCTCTCTCTCTTGAAGCAAGCACTACTAGGAACAACATAACTACAAGCGCTGGTCGACTATTAGCAAGCACGAGGCTTGGCGGAAAGTAAGATTGATCACTCTCTCTTACTGCGTATTCCCTCGACTCGAGGTGTACGACGCAAAGCACCTGGTGCCCTACTAGTTCGGCACTCATTGCAAACCGAACTGCGGAGTTCGAAACAAAACTAACACAACAATAATTATAGCGTAATTATTGTCGGTCTCGACTGCGTCGAACAGACAACTATTAATTACAGCACCATTATTGTCGGTGGCCTAAAGTTCGCAACAAACTATAAACTAAACGGTAATTCCCACGGAATTATTGTATGCAGCTAAAGTTCGAAACAAACTATAAACTAGACAATAATCACGGCACTGATTATTGTCGAGCCTAGAGAGGTTCAAACGCAGCCAATAATTATTGGATAATTATTGCAACTGCCAGCACTTGTTCCACAGATTTGGTTGTTCCATTGCATGACCAAAGTCAGTGATAGCCTGTCAACAATAATTACAGAATTATTGTGCACTGCATTAGCTGGGGGATCAAGCATTCGGGAGGTGTACAGGTGGCTACCACCCAGACAGTAAATTCCTGTACAATACTATGTTGTTCTAAGTTAATGTTCCGTTGCGACATATTGAACTATTATTTTTGGTATTTTTTTTTGAAGAACAGGTCGCGAATACTCTTAATATCTTAGATAATTCTTACAAAAGCCAGACCACAGACAGTATGTCTGTAGACCACCGTGTGATGTATAATGTTACATCTTGTGAGTGTAAATAAGTTGGCTGCGATTCCGTCTTAATCAGAGTGATAGGAAGAATACAGTCAGGCAAACAAGGCAATAAAACACTAGAACTACTCTCATACAGACTTTCTTTTTTGGACAAGCAAGCAGCAGTGGACTTGAAAAAAACACCACAGGAAACTGTGCCTACAAGTAGAAGCATAAAGACAAAAGCGTTAAACAGCCAGCAATCTAGCCGAGCTACAGTACAATCCAACATCAGGGTCTGCTGGCTAGTGATCAGACGTAGAAAGTAATGTAAAGTCTATAACACTGTCTTGAAGGTTCAGATGCCAGGTCTCAGCCAGTAGGAAAGAGTCAACAGTATGGCCAGACTGTTTGAAGGTGGTGCAGGAGTACGACCACAAGTGCAAAGGCCCACAGGCGAGCTAGGCAAAAATCCTGCATGTTATATATTGTAATCACAAAGTTTTGCAGTCAAAGTTTTCAGCAAATAGTAATAGTTATAACAATATATGATGGCCGTTAATGAAGATGTATAATATTGTAATGGATTCCGGTCTGTTGCCACGGACATCCACTAATCTCGAGTATTCTACCTCTCTCCAGAGGGGACACTGTACTGACCGACAGTGACAACTGTGTTGGGCAACCGAATTACCCGGTAAGGCACGAGCCCATGGCTCAAACAAACAGTACCGTGTAGTGTCTGTAATAATGGCTTTATTCTCTAAGCTGTCCTGAGGGTAATTATTCCTCTAGGGTTTAGCAATATAAGAGTATATGCCATGGCAACATTGTAATGAATGCAAAGATTAACAGTGTGTGCTCTCCTTTTATAGGAGAGCTAACAAGCACAAAACATATAGCAGTCAATGCACAGGAAGTAGATTGACCAACACAATTAACTATATAAATAACAAACCAATCAACAATGCAATGTGAATAACAAAGGGAGGTGCCAAGTGGCTAAGGGCGGAGTCCAATGAGTGGTCCTGCAAGGCTCCCAGGCTGTACGTAGAGTTGGGTCCATGGAGTTGGTAGTTTAAGGGTGAGTACTTCCTGTTCTCGACCTTGACTAAGTTCTTAGACACTTTTGAGGATCCTCCTCTAAGACGGCCATCTTGTGCCGGCCCAGTACAGCTGTACCGGGTCGGTAGGGGTCACTACCGACCCTGCAGGGGTCAATACCGGCCCTGCTTACTATGCCACCGGCACAGTAGGACTTTCTACCCAACAGCTATTAGCCAAACGCTGTGGGTAAAAGTCTAGCGCATTGTCTCGCAAGGTTTCTAGCGTAAACGACCTGTTTACTACTAGTGTGCACTAAAATCTACCACAATATTAATATATTATTAACTGCTGTTATTATTATCATCATTATTGTTGTTTTATTGTACTGTAAAAATATCTCACTTTCACAACAATAACATTTTTTCTATTTATTTAAATCCGAAATAGTTGTTTGATTTAGCAATATTATTATTATCATATCATACGTTTCTTAAGTTTTATCGTTATCTATTTTAGTTATTTTCATTGTTATCAAAATGTTTCTCATTGGTGTTGTGCTAGATTTTGGTGCATGCTAGTAGTAAACTGCTTGTTTGATATCAAAATACCAACCAGAAGTGCACTAGAATTCTACCATTGCCCTTGTAAAAGTGCTGTGCTGGTAGAATGACATGCTGTGCCGGTGGCACAGTTTGCAGGTCCAGTCTTGACGCCTGCAGGCCGGTAACGACCCATGATCGACCAGGTATGGTAATACTGGGCTTGTGCAAAATGGCCCCTCAGCTGAGGATCTCCAAAACCATCTAGGAGCTTACACTAACCTTGGAGCCGGAAGTACCCTTCCTTAAATCGCCGGATATATCAACCACAGGCTAGGTGTAGCCTCGGAACCCTTTGGATTCTATGATTGGACGATGGAGATATGGCTCCACCCTTTAGCCACTTGGCACCATTTACTTTTAACTTTGTTTTACCACATAATTTGTTGGCTATTTATATATCCACTTTTATTGGTCTAATTATTCTTTTTGCATTAATTCTTATATATAATACGCAAATAACTTCCTGGCAGCCTGCTATATAATGGTTGAAGCTCTTGCTTTTTTTGCATTCATTCATTCATGTCTTGCCAATCACCCTAGTGGATAGCAACCCTGGGACTTTGGTACTGATGAATAAAGCCACTATTCAAGCTAACACTCTGTAGTTTGTCTGAGCCATGGGCTCTGTGTTTGCCAACTGGTCTGACAGTTCATTTTTATTGTGTTTTGTTCAGTGAATGTAGCTCGTGAATACTCTCATTATTATTATTATTATCAGTTTTGCATCAAAAAATATTTGGTGGCAACATTTAGATGCTCAGTCTAACTGTTAATTCCTCAACATATTTGTGTGTGTGCATATAACTCCACAAGACTTATGTGAACATTTCCCGTCACAGCTAACATGTGCAAGCTTGCATTTTTTTAATAATCTAGCTGAGTTAATACAACAGCTCGCATAAAACTTTATAGCTGTAGGATCAGATTATTATTTACGTAATTTGACTTACCCCTTTCACCACATGCAACTTTTGTTGGTTAACGATTACTACTGCATCTGTCAAATCTGTGGCTTTGCTATATCTTCTGTTGTAAGCTTGAGTAGAAGCATGTCCACCAAACAAAGACATTCTAGTTTTTATATAGGCTGTTGAATAAATAACTAGCTAGAACTCTCAACGCACATAAAACAAGACCTGCTTATTGGTCCTGCCTTACTGGCATTATAATGAAACTCCGATCTAAAGAAAAAAATCACAAAAGAGTACATTGCCAATATTGAACCGGCTGTTGATCAAAAATAAATGTTTTCTGTACCATTTCATAAATACAATACTTGTTTATTCATCTACAAAAGCTATACTTAGCTGTTGTTATAATTAAGCCAGCAGTGAATAAATCGATATATCGTGACAATAACACAATACTGTAGTAGATTTCAGTCTAGTTGCCATGAAATTTGACGTATCTGGAGTATTCTACCACTGCCGGTATTATCAATTTGGTCAGTTACTGGGAGAATCAATCAGCATGCACAGAACCACAACCCAAACAAAACTACACAGTGTGTTTGCATGTTAATGGTTTTTATTAACATATCACCAGTTCTAGGGAGGCAATCGCCTAGAATTTTGGCAAATACATGAATGAATTCAATGAGTATGACAGCATCCAGCCATTATATAGACTGGATGCAGGAAGTTATTTATATACCTCCTACAATTGTCCGATAAAACTTGCACTGAAAATAAATTAGCGAATACAAGACATTATACAAATAAATAAACAATAACAACCCAATAGAGGAGTGAATATGTAAGTCGCCAAATTGCTAAGAGGCAGAGTCCTGGTCCCACTGTCAAACGACTGGCTCCTGACAGTCCTGGGGATATACTTAGCTTTGGGGTGATGGTATCCTTCTCTTAGGGCAGGGTATTTCTGGTATCCAGGGTGGATAGTCTTCGCAAGCTAATTTCTGCTTCTTCTGCAAAGAAGATCATTTTGTGACTCCCCACTTGTGGGCCTTCCAGCACTGCAAAAGTCACTGTGACCAGTCAAGAGTTACTGTTGACCCTGCAGGTTTCATATTGGCTTTGCACCACTTCTTAGTGCTAAAGCAGCATTTCAGCCTTTCTCGTGCCCATGTCTCTGTTGCGGCTAATGCTGCATGAACACCAGCCGATTACAATCTGACAGGTTAACATCCAGCCGATGCGCTTTTGAAATGACATGCGAATGAATACCATGGGTAAATACTGTAGTGGATTTCATTGAACACCAACTGTGACCACTACCGTACAAAGTCCCCCTGACAGTTGCTACCAACAGGCGAGCCTCTTATATACCTAATAGAACAAGTCCGGTTTCTGTTACAGTTATTCTATTACTTTTAATAAGTAATAAAGACGTATTCTAACCATACCGACACAGGGTACTTATTACCCTGTGCCTGGATAGCTATCCCGGGTCGGCATCAAGATGGCTGACATACACTGAGGGAGGAAAAGTAGCCTAGGAACTTACATCACCCATATCCAGGAGCTAACTACCCTCAGAAGTCCAAAAAGTATGATCCAAGGCCGATAAAGACCAAGAACCTGCTGAGGAAAGCATGCTGCACTATTACTGGCTAGAATGCCTACAGGTTCCGCCCCTCATTTCTGGGCGCTATCTATCTATAATCGATTTACTTACCTCTCATGGATGCTACATATATGTATAATTTTATTGGTTTATTTATGTTATATTTGTGTGTGATTGGAGTGTTTGGTTTAAGCCAAACACTTTCTGTGATCATGCCTATAGAAAGCAGAGCTTTTTCATATCTCATTTCATTACCTGACAGCCTTGCATTGGATTGCCACCTTAGTATTCTGCCATGAATAAAGGTTATATATCACTCGAAAGTAGCGAGTACACATGTTTGAGCCAAGGGCTCACCACAGTTGGTAAAGTATAATATTCTTTTTACAACCAGTTGTTTGTGCCATCCCAACACAGGATCACCTCGGGAGGAGAGGTTAACTGTTCATTGTCAGGTGTGTAAAGGTTGACTGCTTAGTTGTGCCAGCAGACAAGCAGTTAGTGCGGTGGGATTGCCTAGCTGTTAAATAGTAGGATGTAAACATGCGCTACAATACTACTAAGCAGCAAACTGGATAATGATTGCTGAAAGTTTAAAAGCTACAGACCGCTACTGTTATAGGCTTGCATCTCTATGCTGCTGACTGGAATCGGAAATTGTGAAACAAGTTTTGTTATCATTGCAACTTGTATTTCATTCGCCAATTTATTTCACACTGATATTAGTGTCTCACATTGAAGTTGTTGCTCCAGCCGATTCCATTCTTTTTCATTGAACATTGTTTTTTAACAAATCATGGTCAAAACAATTGATTGGTCGGTAATCGGTGAACTTTTCAGCCCCGTTTCCATTGTTGTACATGCAGCATGAGGGTAAATAAAAAAACAATTATGCATGTCTTGCACCAAATTTTACCACAAAATGCTCTAAAATATCCTATTAGCAAAATGAGGAAGATGTCTTATTAAGATGGTTGCTTGAATCAAACACTCAGGCTCCTGCCAATCATCTGTCCTACTGTTATCAATAATGTTCCAAACAGCACACCCATCCGTCAAATATGTTGAACAACGAGCATTGTGCTGTGGATACAAATTGGTCCTGCCAGCTACAGAATACTCTGAAAAAGTTGCTTCAAAATCACTATTATCAAACATTAACTAAAACAGCATTAAACATGATAATTGATAATTTCAACTAGTTGGAAGGCAAGGTACATCTCATCGAAGACTGTCTAGGCAAGTAAACTCCCTTTGGTTTTTTTCGTTGATACCCAGTTGATGTTAGTTTTGGCAGTGGATGACTGGTAGCTGTGTTAGCTTTGACTATAATACACTGCAACTCAATTACGACTAGCTACGTATTACTTTTATTGCTCCCTGACAAGAGATGTTTTGTTGTTTGTAACTCCCTTCCATACCTGTCATGTCTCCTGATTTGTCAGGAACCCACTTGGCTTTTTGTTACAAATATTCCTACTCCTGAAAACTGCTGAACTCCCTGAAAATTCCTAAAATTTGAGTGTTGTTCTCAACATATTGTTGTGAGTTTTAGTCTGTTTACCACCAATCTCAAATATTTCACTTTTTTACAGAGGGTACTCTTCTGATATTGACAGTGACAACTCTTAATAATTAACTGACGGATTAGTTGGCAAACACGGAGCCCACGGCTCAGACAACTTGCACAGTGTTAGATTGTAAAATGGCTTCTGTTTATAATGCCAAGTTATAAGGTAGCAATCTACCAAAGTGATGGCAAGTACATGAATGAATGAATGAACGAACGAACGAACGAACGAACGAACGAACGAACGAACGAACGAACGAACGAACGAACGAACGAACGAACGAACGAACGAATGAATGAATAGAGGAACACTGACGCCAGCTTTTATTTAGGCTGGATGACAGGCATTGATTTACAAAATGACATAACAATACATTGGCAGGAAGTAATTTGACCAATACAGATAAATATATAAATGGCAAGCAAATAGCAATACAAGGAAAGGTTAAATGCACAAGGCGCCAAGTGGCTAGGAGGCAGAGTCCAGTCTCCATTGTTCAATGACAAGTTTACTAGCTGCCCTAGGGCTATACCTAGCCTGGGGTTAATAGTAATTTTGGTACAGAGAAGGGTACTGGGTAAAGTTAGTGGAGTTCATCAGGCTACTTTTGAGATCCTCAGCTTGGGCGGTCATCTTGTACATAAGGGTTAGTACTGCCCCTGCAGTAATCATTACCGGCCCAGTAGACTGCTCTACCAGCCCGGCAGGCTACACTAGTAGTAATATATGAGCAGATCTCCCTACCAAGTGTTTTTTTGTGGATTAGATCTCGTGGTTGAGGCAATGAGTTACGGCGTTGAATGAATTTGCCGAGTTTATATTGTATTTCATTTGAGAGGCATTTGAGTGGCATTTGAGTGGCATTTAAGTGGCATTTGAGTTTTGATTATTTTTTTACTTAATTTGAACTTATATGGCATATAGATTTTGAATGTATAGCATTTAAGTTTTGATAATTTTTTTACATAACTCGAACTCATATGACATCTTGAGAGAGAGGAGAGAGGAAAAGAGGAGAGACGGGAGAGAGGAGATATATCTAAATTGAATAAATACATTGATTAAAATGAATCGATATATGATTACATACATTTATTGCATAATAAGTAGGGATACATGAAGAGTAAATATTAATTATTATGAACTTGAAACAGTTCCAATATCATTTCGAATGAAAAAATGGATGATGAGAGATGTTCATCCGTTTGTATGTATCTACATTTATCTGATTGAAAATGATATAATAATTCATTAGTCCATTGTATTGAAATTAATTTTTGAGTGAGCTCTTTATTCCACACCTTTCTTTGAATTTTCTTTAAGTAATCATTAATACTGACTGTTTGAAAATTGTTTTTAGCCATGAGCTTAAATACTTCTACTGGATTGTCAACAAATTTATGTGTAGTGTATGGTCGGTATTGTACCGGTGAAAGTTCTCTATATAAAGAAGCAACAGTTAGCAAATTTTGTGTCATACATAATAATATAGCTTGTAATGTCAAGCGATATCCAGCCTTTTCCTGTACTTCGACATTTTCTTTAATATAGCTATGATATATCTTCGGGAGGTAGTCTTTGATTGTATATCTTTTTGAACTCAAAATGAACTAAAATAAAATGTTATGTATTAGTATAGGATGATTAAACAGTGTTGTAAAATAATTACATTTTAACTTGTATTAAATAGTTTTTCTATTAATTCTTACCTTATCACCAAGAAATCAGTTGAAGTAGTTGATGCTCCTGAGGTTATTGCTGGAGAGAATGATTTCTATGCAGAGAGAACGGTTCTTATATACTATAAGCCACTCCTACTCATTTAGCTTATAACCATTAAAAACACTCACGCGAAAAACTCTATCATAATAGTGATATTCGCGTGAAATATTCCTGTTTTATTCGCGTGAAAATAAATTTTTTATTCCCGCAGAAGCATTGGTTTCTATTCGCGTGAAAATAAAATTTTTATTCCCGCTAAAGCAATGGTTTCCATTCGCGTGAAAATAAATTATTTATTCCCGCGAAAGCATTGGTTTGTATTCGCGTGAAAATAAAATTGTTATTCCCGCGAAAGCAACGGTTTCCATTCGCGTGAAAATAAATTATTTATTCCCGCGAAAGAATTGGTTTGTATTCGTGTGAAAGTAAGATTTTTATTCCCGCGAAAGCAACGGTTTCCATTCGCGTGAAAATAAATTAGTTATTCCCGCGAAAGCATTGGTTTGTATTCGCGTGAAAATAAAGTTTTTATTCCCGCGAAAGCAACGGTTTCCATTCGCGTGAAAATAAATTATTCATTCCCGCGAAAGCATTGGGTTGTATTCGCGTGAAAAAATGCTGATTCATAGGATTTAATCAGTGCAACTTTAGCTATTTAAGAGCCACTGTTTTCACACAGAAAGCATCCAGTTCTACAACGGCTAGCGGAGAAGCAACATCTACTAAACCTTCTATTGCAACTACTAGGACCTCACCTTCTTTATAAAGGTAAGAGTAAAAATATTTATTTTTTGTTAGCTAACACAACTAGCTGAAGGCTTATGATCTTTATGATCTTTTAAAATTAATTACAAAAAATTAATCAGGATGTTTTGTTTTTTTTTCAGAATGAATACTCAAGACGAAGGAAGTCAACCGATTAATGAAGAAGCAGGACCCCAGCAAACCCTTTTCCCCATCACCTTCTCCTATCTTTGATATGCCAAAAAGTCAATTGGTGGTTGATGAACCAGAATCCCAACTAGATTTTACTTCATTCACATCTCCTACTAACAAGCTGTTTTCAAAAAAACATTGATGAGGAAACGATCTTTCATTGATTTGACAAAAGATGATATTGAAACTGGCTCGAAGTACAAAAAACTAGTTTTGACGGATGTTGGAGACGAAACGCTTTTTCGTCACACCAGAATACCCTTTCAAGATGCCGGAAGTAATGAACTAACTACTCTCACCTACAAGAGCGCCGGGTTAATAAACTCTCTCTCTCCAGATAGTCTAGAAAAACTTGAAGAGTCCATGGAAATCTGGGAACTACCAGTACCAACAGTTATGGAGGGGTTGTCTGTTGAATTTCGTGATGATTTAAAGTGTGTCATCATTTACAACTATCGAAAGGATAAAAAGAGAACTCGAGTGAAGAGTGATGTTTCAACCGAAATAGGACTGCTTGTTAATAAAGCTAAGCAAACACGTCCAATTGTTTTAATTTATATGGGAGAAGGAAAGACAGGAGATGCGATTTTTCGTACTGCTGAATCTCAAGGATGTAATCGAAAGATCAGCGATCCATTAAACTCATTGTACGGCAAGAGTTTGAGACAAATACAGGCTTATTTCAGTGTTGCTCACCTACACGATTTTCCGACAGAAAGTGTTATAGCTTATGAGAATCCTGGAATGCTAAGAAAATGCGATACTCGTTGGAACAAGACTGCCGATATTATAGTGGCTAATTACAGATGTATGGTGAATGGAGAGCTATTGATTGGAGATATTAACATCCCTGCTCAAATAGCTTCATCTGTGGTGGCGGAAAAAAGTGGTGTAATCGTATTCAAAGGACTAAGACAAAACACGAACAACATGATTTCCTACGATGTCATTCTACTCTCGGCTCTTCAAGCTTTCATTCAAGCCTCCGAACTGTTTGATACTTTGGAGCAACACACCTGTCTCTCCTACTTTGATGAAAATGAAAAAAGAATTGTCCAGAACAGCACATCGGAACCTTAATCGATAACACAAAGGACATGTCTCGTCTTCTATGATGGTAAGTTTCATATCTATTTAAAGTAGGTTCCGAAGTATTTTTGTAAAATTAATTCATATAACTATGTATGATAGAGTCATTAGTTACTATGTCTTTTAGATATAACTAAAGAGCGCTCCTGAGGAAGAAAATGAGAAGATCTTATTTACTTCTTGCTTGGAACATTACAAAATAATAGTTTTTATAGGTTCTGTAGTGTTTAGCACAAATAATGAGATAAGTTGTATTTTATTCATTTTATTTGTTATAACAAATAAAAATCAATCATAATAATTTATTTTAACAATTTACTTAGTAAATTAGTTCCTTGTATATGCACTCCATCTATTCCTTCTACTGTATTATCTTGTATGAACTCAAAGTTAGGATAAGTCTGTATGATAAATCTCCGTATTGAGTGATCTCTCATCTCACTATCTCCTATATCTCGTAAACTTCTAACAACTTCATCCATACTCCACCCTCTACTTCTCAGTAAACAAAAGTATACACAATAATCGCCACATACAGTTGACAAAAAATTTTGTAGTTGTGTTTCATTACTTTGTATTGTTTCATATCCTCCATGAATACTTAGTATTTCATTTACATCTGGGTAAAAGGAAACAGAACATCCAAACGAGTCAAAAAAATCCACCTCTGAATCATTAGCGTACACAGCCAACCAACGCTCTCCAGGTTGGTGAGAATAATGGGTGTTGAATACGAAACATCCTGTTGGAAAATTGCAAATTTGCTTCCAAAACTGTTCTCTAGCTCCAACATGAATCCCTACGCTTTGACATAAAACGTCTGAAGATAAGATCGAACGAATTTGCATGGTATTCATCTCTAACTTTCTGTTTAAAGCACTGCGTCTCCCCCGATAGTTAATTGAAGAATGCTATCCATCTCCAACACACCGTTTTTTACAAAGTATGCTACCAGGGATAATCCATCAGCAGTGTTAGTGCTAAAACGAATTTCCACACTTGTTGTGACATTTTTCATAGAGTGAAATCCTTCTTTAAGAAAATCACCAGTCAAATCAAATCCATAAAGTGTAGTACCATCAAGGTATTGTTCTTTTGTAATACCAAGACTATCACCTTCAAGCAAAGTTCCGGTAGCGCGTAGAAACTGATGATATTCTCTTCCAAAAATCCCTCTAGCATAATTTGGCTCAAATCTCCTTCTAATTGGACAATCACCAACTCTCAATACAATACTATCAACATTAGCGTGTTTCATTCTATATGGATTCAAGGCGAAACGTCCGTTCATTGCGTTGTGATCAACTAAACCTAAATAAATTTGTTTAGGTTTTTGTTTGTTTTCTTCCAAAGTGATGTCAATCTGCGCAACGCCAGCACGAATTCCATATAGTTTTATCCATTTTCGATCAACTGAATAAATGTAGTTGTGACCTTCCAATGCCAAACTGAGTTGGGAGTTTTGTATTGTAGGATTCACCTTAACTTTACAAAGATGAAGTTCAAATTTATCAACTCTAATCTTTGCTCCTCCTGCAGGCAACTCATTCGCAGCAAACAAAGCTAGTTTGCTGGAGGCGGGCTCAAACTCCAGCTGCATACTAGGGCCTGGAATTATTAGTTTTTTTTGCTGAAATAATGCGAGATGAGGTTTTCCAGTTAATTCTATTGTCTTTCCACCTATGATTAAAGCTCTCCTCTTTTTCTTATCTGCAGTTTTGTGATTAGCAGCGTCTTTGCTAGTTGAATCATCATACATCCATCCTTCCATCTTACCTTGATATTTCTTTCTTTCTGCACTGTTTTCGAGTAGTTGTGAAAAGTAGGAGCGTAAACGGTAGTTGTTAGCGTATTCAACAGTGGTTCCTTCTATCGACATTTTCAACTCGCTGAATAATGTATGCATTGAATCCCCCATCCACACAGCTGCGTCATCATCATTACCTGCAATATCGGTTCCATCATCTTGAACAACCATGGCTTCAACTTGCAGAAACGAGTTGTAGAGATCTGTGTAATGTTCAGTGCTCCCTGACAAGGTTAACTCAATACTACCATAAGGATCTAACCTATCAGGTCTGATGACAACATATTCCGATCTCTCTACCGATGTGTTTGTTGGTTCCCTGGCAAATACATCCAACGATGGATTTATGTTGTAGGAAGAACCTTCCAACTTATTACCTGTTGTTCCATTTAGGCTAGCCATCTTTTGCGAGTGATGATTGCTTGAAGCGTTATCACTTAATGAATATAGATATCAAGCTCTGCTGTCTTTATACCGGATTCTGCTGCTATTAAAATATGCCACGTTTACCAACACCTCTCCTCTTCTTTCCACCTCTTGTTTTTCTCCTTTTCATACTATCTAGACGGACTGCATTGAGCACATCTCCCCCCAGATCATTCAACTCTGCCAACCCCCTCTTCTTTGCTGATGCTGCAAAGCTTTGTCCAATCGATGACATCACGCGCTACATTTTCACCTACAGACAGTGCTCTTTTCCCCAACTAATTGCTCCTCTTTTCAGCATTGGTGTTGCGGATTTGAGTATACTTGAAAAAATACTACCAAGCCCATTTCCTCTCATATTAGGCATCACCCGCCGTCCACTATACACTCCAATTCCATTTCCAGCTTGCATCTTGTAGTACTCATCAAAAAAATCTTTCGAGTCCTCAGGGGTGTATCGTACCAAACTCATTAGGCGTGTTCGGTGTCTCAACGCGTTGGTTTGAGAAAGTTTGATCAACGCGTTTATCCCTCGAACGATAACTTCAAAGAGTAGACGAGTGTGTACAATTTACAAAATTTTGCAAGAGTTGTCCTCTTTTTTTGTGTCTTCAGTGATAAATATAGCCCCGCAATCATAAGTTTGTTAGCCTAAATTCTTGGGTTTAAAAGTAGCTGTTCATTGCGTGATTTTTGTTGCCCTAACAACAACTGAATCATCTGCTATTTATACAAAGTGTAGTGTTATTAAAACTCAGCAAACCACCAAGTACAAATTGTATTGTTATTGATGGTGATAAAAATAATAATGACAATGATAAATAATAATGACAGCAACAAGCAAAAACATGTATTATTAATTAATAATAATTAATAATGGTGTGCTGATGATTATTCACTGTCATAAAATAATATATTTTATCAGACAAAGACAATAAGAATAAAATGAATGAAAGTTATATTATTATTATTGGCAATAGTGATAGCATTAATAATAGTGACAGTAGTAAAAATAATAATCTATCACATTAATAATAAGTAATAATACATCCATTAAAAACCAGAAAAAAGATCATAACTTTTGATAGCACGTTGTTGTTATAATGCCGCAAAAGGGTACAGTGCCGTAATTAGTGAGAAGACGACTCCTTTAGAAAACCAACGCGTTGACTTTTATAGGTGTTCGCTGGCCAACGTGCACTGTAAACTCGTTGACAAATGCAAAAATGAGCATTGATGCACGTTGAAAAAAACTTGCTACAAAGGGGCTGATAATCCCTCGACAAAAAACTGCCGTTGAGGATTAAATGTAAACGTTGAGCACACCGAACACGCCTATTATAACTGTTTCTCTCTAAAGTGAACCGTCAACACAACCTTTCCACCATCAAATGGTATTCGTTGGCCGTCGTCACTCATTATAAGTACTTGAATCAGATCACTATTTAGTGATGAAGCGTCGACATAGTGAGGATTTTTAAATTCTTGATACACAACACTATTCTTCTTTCCTTGAACCGGAACTACTCTCAGTAAAGGTACATTCGTATCTCCTACCATTCTATTATCAACAATGTTGGAATAAACATACAGAGATGTTAAACCGGAATTTATATCAGGGGGTGAAATATTATTGTATCTACCATGAGGATACATAAAATCATATAAAATATAAAAATCCAAAAATATATGCTATATCTTTGGAAAAGCTTATGGTAGTATCACGATCGCTGTTAGTTAGTAAAGTGGTGTTGGTGATCTTGTTGTAGGAGATGGTGAATTTTTTGTCTAAATCCATTTCACTCATTCTCTTTCGTATAACCTCCTCCAACTCCTCCATACTATCATATCTTCCATTACCGATTAAGATGAAGGACTTTTCGCTTTTACCAGAGACATTAGTCTTTTCTAGATATATTTTCCCTTCGGTAACATTCTTCCAATTATTAGAATAAGACATATCTAGCAGACCTACCTCCCATTTACCACCATTGATAACCAAATATTTATACAGTGTCACTGTAAATTTGGAATTGCTATTATCAGGAAACTCTTCACCCCTAGAGTTTGAGGGTAAAGCTATCAGCATCGACATTTTCCCAACGTATGATGATTATATCGAGCGTTCTTTCCTTATAAACTATTCATCTACCGACTCGTTGAACTTTTCTCCGTAACCTAACCACTTAACCAGAATCTGTCTTTTACCTCTTCTCGTTCTTCTTCCCAATATCTTTTCAATTCTGAAAATCGTGAGTTTTTTACTTTTTGCAACTCTTTTTCGTAAAAGGTACCATCAATCATCTCCTCAGCCAAATCTTTTACCCTATATACAACGGGTTTTTCATCAATAAGTACATCAGTGGTTATAAAAATCTCAATCGTCCAATTCGGGGTGTATCCTCTTTCAAACGCTCCTCCTGCCTTACTTATTCTCACATAATCCCCAATCTTTAGTTTTGCTTCTTGAGTTAAACTATGTTCACCCCCTTCATACACACGATTCCATACAAGTTTCTGATTTTGAAAATTCGCATCATTCGGTCTCATACCTATAGCACCATGAATTGTGTTGTTGTATGCATTAACCATTTCTGGTAAAACATCAATGTATCTGTCATCATCTTTATATGTCAAATATCTATATATCTTCTCTTTTAAAGTTCTGTTAAAACGCTCCACCATTGATGCCTTTATCTTCTCTTTTTCGGTTGTAAAGCGCTTGATTTTTTTTTCCGCCAGGAGAGTCTTGACATTGACGTTGTCAAACTCTTTACCTTTATCGGATTGTAAAGCTTTATAGTTTTCCCCTTCTAGTAATTCTTCTCAGTCCTCTGGCTACAACCTGTCCTGATTTGGAGATGAGCGGCACAGCCCATCCTTTTCTAGATAGAGAATCAACAGCAGTCAGTAAAAACGCTGTATTATTATTTTCTTCTTTTCGAGATCGAACATCCATCAAATCTACCTGTAACTGTTCCCCTATTCCAGCTACAATTGTAGGACGATGTTTAAACTTAGTTACAACTCTTTTATGTAACGTGTAGGCATCCTCACCACTCAACCATTCACGGATTCTTTTTTCTCCCTCTCGTTTTCTACGAGCTTTCAGTAAAGCTCTAGCTCCTCGTAGAGATGTATGTAATTCAGGATTGTAATGCAACTCTTTTAGCGTGTTGATGTCCATGAATTAGTACCGGGAATGACCAACTTTTTCTTCTGGCTCTCACGTGTTTGACGTGGGGATTTCCTGACAGTTGTGATTCCTTCATCAGTTAGCAAGCTTTTAAATCTACTGTAATTGGTATTTCCCGATTGTATTTTACCTCCTTCTGTTAGAACATCTCGTAGTAAAGTTTTGGAAGTTTTAGGATTCAACCAACGTTCTCCAATTTTCAGTCTGTTCTTCTCCGAGTCGAATCTACCAATTTTACTCAGATTATTCAACATTCTGACAGCAATTATTTGATCACTCTTTTTTGTTGTTAAATCAGTTGCTTTTTTTTCAAAATCTTTTAAATCTTCGCTTTCACTATCATGCTCATCTTCTCCATCAGTAAGAAATTTATTTCCAAGTAGGGTTGAGTCTTCAGTATCAAACAACCTCCCTTTTATTGATTCTATCCCGATGTCATCATCATCATTCATTTTCACTGATTCTAACTCAATGTCTTCATTGACATTTGGTAAAAAGGCATTAGATTTATCATCAATAACTGTGCTATTGGCCAAAGGAGAAGTAGACTCTATCTTCCTTTTTTTCTTAATAGGACTCCAACTATCCTTTTGTGCCTGATTTTGGTTATTTTTAATCTTTTTGACATTAGATAAATACCTACGTAGGTTTTCAACATTTTCATCTAACTTTTCGTGCGAGGATAAGTCAGAATCATAAGCTGTTTCCAGTAGATCATTTCGCTTTCTCTTCATATTTCTCACCGTTATAGCTTCCATAGGATTATAATACAATGGAGGTCTGGTCTTCTCTTCCTTTACCACTGTTTTATTCTCCTTTTTTTCCGTTAATCTATAGTATTCATTTTCAGTGAGTATAAAAATACGTCTGGAGAATGTTAAAGGCTGACGATTCATCATTTTATTGATGACAAAACAGATACAATAGGGGTTATAATAGCGTTCAAAAGATTCCCTCTACCAGTCTGAATAAAAATTTTACGCTTATCATCAACTGTCTCTCTACCACTAAGTTTATGTAGTTCCTTCTTGTAACGCTGCAACTCAATAAACTGCTCAGAATCAAGAGGAACATTACCTAATATAATATTTTTAACACTTTCTATCAATGATTGAAACAAATCTGAGTTGGCCTTTTCGACTATAGCGATTTTTCCTTTCTTACTCAGATCATCCAGAGCTAAAATCGCCATTCTATTTTGCACCATTCGTGTTGAGACTTTCATCTTTATCTTCTCCCTCCTCCTAGCACACTTTTAAATAACCCAGGAACTATATTGCTGATAATAGGTCCTAGTAGAGCGGATAAAAATCCTCCTTTTTGCAATACAACCTGCTTATCATCTAACGTTGATTTTCTTACTAAAGCGCTAATATACTGAGATGTTGTCAATGGTATCGTTCCATTTATAATAGCTTTAGCGCATTCCATTAGAGTCATAATAAACTCCTTTTTGGCTTTGGCTATAACAGACTTTTGAATAGCAAAGGCTGCATTGTTGAGTGATAACAACACAGCAGCATTTCTTGTTAATTTTTTCTCCTAAGCTTTAGTCATTATAACGCTTTCGTGTTGCGTCGTTGAATAACAAAATATGATTGAGGTGAAACAAATAGTAATTGTATTTATATCCTTTTACTTGGGTACATATAATATCATAGAGAGATCTGATGTAAAGTTTCCCAATAGTCTGTGTTGACCATTCGTTTGTTGAGTCGTATCTATTCGTAAATAAGAGTATGGTTTTTTTGTTGCATCTTCAAAAGCCTCTTGTACATATTTTACTTTTGATGGAAAACATTGTCGAGCCAAATATGAAATAGAAGAAGCATCTCTAGGGTTTTTAAAAAGAAAAAAATAGTGGCTTTTCAAGGAAATAGCATGGTTTCCTTTTTAAACAGATTCTGAACAATAAAAAACACACTTATGTTCAAATGATGACTATGTTTTGTACACAAAGCATTGCCGTCGGCTTTACCAGAAACTTCATCCATGAGATCATCAATTATCAGCCATCGATTTCGACCATCTCTGGGAAAACTCACAGTTATATCTATCATGCCTTCATGAAAAATCACTCCTGGTACATCATCAAAGGCTTTTTGGTAGGCTCCATAACAGTAGTGAATTTCTGTTGGTGGGGGGAGCGCTATAGTCTGACTAGCTTCAATCATTCGAAAAATCGCTTGTGTCTTTCCCGATCCAGTTGGTCCTGCAATCATTGCTGTAAAAGGAGATCGCATCCTTGGGTCATAATCTTCAGGTTTCCCATTCTTCATAAAAAGATGTTCATCAACCATCAGTAGTTTCATTTATGATTCCAACAGGAGAGTTTCTCGCTTTTTGTATTTTTTCCATAGCTTCTTCATACATACTAAACTCAGTAACACCTCCAAAAGTGGAAAATCCTACGACAAATACCAAAATCATCATAATTATCAACGCTTTACGCTTCATACTCGGTAAAACATCTATCATATTACGTGTAGTACCATCAACAGTATCAACTTCATTCATCGGTCTCATCTCAACATCATCCTCTGTCGACATCTTAACTTCCAATAACAATACAATCATATCACGTTCCATTTTTATACAATGTAAAAACTATCAAAAAAATCAAATGCCATACATTCAAAATCTATATGCCATATAAGTTCAAATTAAGTAAAAAAATAATCAAAACTCAAATGCCACTTAAATGCCACTCAAATGCCACTCAAATGCCTCTCAAATAAAATACAACATAAACTCGGCGAATTCATTCAACGCCGTAACCCATTGCATTCACCCCGAAGTATAATCCACAAAAAAACACTTGGTAGGGAGATCTGCTCATATATTACTACTGGTGTCTATTATGTCTGCAAGGGGATCCGGGGTGGCAGGTGTAAGTGTTATGTACACTTGCGGTCCTGGGAATTTGGGGGAGACACGTACCAATGGTCTCCTGGTAGCAGCTCCTGGCCACTCACTGTATTTTTCTTCATCAGACACCCCTACATAAGCTTGACGCTCATCAAAGAGTGTCTTTATTTGAGGTACTTTTTGCTGGACCAGATGGGATCTTCTAAGTCTGTGGGCTGCATGGCCAAAAAATGCCACTGCAGATAAGCTTTACCAATTATGAAACTGAACATATCCAACATCATCCTCTCCATGGTTCGGTGAGGGAAGTCAACATAAGCAATGCTACATAGATACTCTACGTCATTGGCATGCTCCAGTAGTGGATTTCTGAACAGGCTGGTAAGCCGGCACATAGCTTCCCATAACACTAGACCAAATTGTGCTCTCAGTGCAGTGAAGACACCTTAAAGATGCGAAGGCTTACAAAGCTTTAACGTTCTACTGAGTAGTTCATCAGGTAGGTGCCACATGGCCGTGTTCTGTACCTTGCACTTTCGAGGTCCTAAGCTAAGGCGGCCATATTGTACCGGCCCAGCAGGGTGCCTACAGACACAGCAGGGATCACTAACAACCAAGTAGACTGCACTACCAGTCCAGCATGCCATAGTACTATCAGTCCACCGCTGTGGTTTAATGGTGGTGGGGTAGCACTTTAGCTCATCTTGCGCA